>JALIZH010015144.1:0-49494 GCA_030522465.1 Rhipicephalus appendiculatus
CAACAAACGTACAAGAACAAGCGGCGCAGCGCTGGCCAATATGAGATTGCTCATCGCCAGTCCGCGCGACTTCCCGCGTAGAACGTTATGGGATTCAAGCGGTACAAAAGCACTGACGAATGCTATGCGCAAGTAAAACAAGGTAAGTTTCAACTGAATAGGTCAGACGATAATATTTAACTAACCTACGTGGCTACAAAAAACCTCGCGAAGCTGATATGAGTACTCTGTGGGCTATCATTCAAAGCGCGAATTGCCACGTATTTTCTCGAAGACTTCGCTTCTCGCTCGAATGGATCAGCTGATTTATCGTGTCACGGAGGACCCGGTTTGTTCACTGATGCAAGAAACGTGCAAAGTCGTAGTGTTGGTTTCTTGCTAATGCGTTAACACTGAGACAAGCACAGCTGAACAAGGGAGCGAGTGCGTAGTTGCCATACTGACCCTCCTCGATAGGACGCTCCTGAATTCCGCTTGGAGGCGAGACAGTCTATGGGCATTGCCAATATTCTAGGTTTGCGTGATAGGTGTGCGTGATAGATTACATGTGATCGGTTTCTTGCATAAATACGACATTTTTCGTGTTTTTGCAATTCATGGATTACTTGTTTTTCTCTGCAACAGTGATTAGTACGCAGTTCCATTTTTTCCGTGAACACTTGCATGCAACCCAATGGCGTAGCCAAGGGGGGGGGGGGGGGTTCAAATTCCCCCGAAATTTTTCAGTTTTGCTTGCGTATATATGCACACACACATACAAACGCACGCACGAACATACATAAAGTATGGTTGAACCCCTCCCCCCCCCCCCGAAAAAAAATTTCTGGCTACGCTACTGATGCAACCGCTACTTTATTCAAACAAGCTAGTGACAGGACATGCCGCTTTCAGCATTTGTATTTAGCGCAAACAACTGTTGCATGGTCGCAACCGCTCAACACGGGAACTGCATGGATGCCTACGTTTTGATAAGCAAACCTGAGCGCTATTCGTTTGCTCATCCCGAGGGCAGGTCACGCACCTAGGAATGTGGGCACCACGTGGTGTATTTTGCTATGGTTTCGTTTTTCGTTTACACGGGGTAGCGACTGACCTTTACTGTAGTAAGGCAGTAACATGGTAACTTCAATTACATTTCTGACTAAAGTAGTCTTCATCATAATGATTTACATTTTGCCCATAACACGTACAAGACTACCCAACTCTCTGGCGACGCTTCACTTTCGAAAACTCTCACTTGCCCTTCATAATTTAGTTTGACCACTCGGCCGATATTTCTTTTTCATTAAATGCCAAAGATGGTGGATCAAACCTGTTTAGATACCGCACACTTACGAAACATTTGCCTTGGTCAAAATTTCTTTTGCCGACTTCACACCTTCGTCGAATTCGTGCACCATCTCGCAGTCACTCTCCCTGAGGAATGTTGTCACGGGCCGGCTCTGAAAATAACACAACGCATTGTAGTGTGGCTAGAAGGAAGTCTTGCGCTTTAGTTACTCACCTGCAGCAAAAAGAATTTGCCGTCCCTGAACGCCCACTCCATGTCTTGTGGTGTTGTATACGTCTTCTCAATCTATGTAAAGACATAGGCAAAAAAAAAATGCATATGCATTACCTCTTGAACTCTCTGCTTTGGCAGCTGCAAAAGATGACATTTCCTTCTCTTTAACGTAATAAATGGAGTTGGTTTGCAATATTTACCAATTAACTTTCAACGCCAAAAGGTAATGTCATGATCGCCTGCACTCGTCGAGGAAATTTTATAGCATGGCTCCTACTTAATAATGTTCGTTGCTCGTAGTGAATATTTGTGGTTGTTCATGAGTGTGTTGGGTAGCTTGACTGCTTAATGGCCTGACAGGTGTTGTTGTTCTGGCAAGAAACGCATTTCGTCACATATAGTCCTGTTGAGGAATTCCCCAGCACATCGACAGGAGATAAGTGTGAGTGCTGCGCAGACAAAGGATACCTTAATTTTGTACCCTCTTTTACAGCTTTTGTGGGACAGTGTCCGCAATCTTACTGTTCGCTTGGAGTATTCGATAGACTGTTTCTTCTTTCGTGTCGCATTTTGCTTCTTTTAAATAGGTTATGATTCACTGAGCGTCATCTTTGACTCTTTACAGCACTATTTTCTTCGCTCACTGAATGCCATTTAGGGGCGTGTGTCTAATTATATCACATAACATTTACGTACCTGAGAGCCAATAATGACCAGTGTCTTGATGTCCTTTTCTGAGATGCACGCACTTTCACACTTTTCCGCACTCACCGACACGGTAGCCACACCGTCGTTCTCTGCGATCAAGCAAAGTGTTAATTCGAGCTGAATTCCTACATTAACATTAATGAATATACATGAAGTCCTGTTATATTTCTCCTCGTAAAATTACGGCCATCATGTTTTCTTTCCAGGCAAGCGACTACTCAATTGGAAGAAAAAAGCGGTGGTTGAAAAATACGCAGGGAGAACATATACGGCAGAGGTCTTGTGTCCCTGCTAGACCAGCACTAGTTTTTCGACGAGAATATAACAGCTGTCCTGAATTTCAACCATGCTCACCATCGTACACAAAGCAGCGTTTCGTTTGGGTAGTCTTATGACTTTCCCACTTTGTCAAAGGTGATGAGCAGTCTTGACGGCCCGCAAGCATTTCTCGTGATGTTGTCCGTAAGCTTTATGTACGTTTCTGAATTTCGACAATGATTCTTGTTGTTGTTGTCGTTCCGCTCGAGCATTTTGAGACCTTCACCTTCACTTAAACAAGAATTGCGTCTGACTAGGTGGTTTGCCAAATCCAGTGGATTGCTTCTCAATTTTCCTCTACGTCTGGTGCTGTAAGGCACAAAATTTACCCGGCACGCTCCAGCAATTCGGATATTACTGGACTTGTCTTGTGACCCACTACGCGGTACTGCATCTACCATAAACACATTGAACGCTACCTACGAATATTAGGACACACTTCCTCGACTCCTGCATCAGCATAAGCAGTCGCCAGAAAGAACTACCTCGTTATTAAGTGCGAAGCAGCTTAGAGCGGAGATTAATCCGGTAGTGGTGTGCGGACTGACCACCCTTACTGCGCATGCTCCTACTCTCTCTCCCACTCTCCTCCTTTACGCAGGTGTTCGGTCGCCTTCTCTCCTCCTCCCCCCGCGCTGCAGCCACGTACTCTCCTCCTTTACGCGGGCGTTTACGCAGACGTTCGGTCTCCTTCTCTCCTCTCCTCCCCCCCGAGCGGCAGCCTGTAAACCCACTCCCTCCTCTCCCTCCCCCCATTTCATATAAGCGCGTGCGCTCGGTCGAGGAAGTCTCGCTTGAATCGTGCGGTCGCTCCGTCGGTTCCCGGTCGCTGCAGTTGTCACGAACGCCTCGCTACCCTCGCCGCAGACTCGCGTTGTCTCTCTGTAGCGGAAGCGATAGCTCGACGTCGACGCTTGGCTTCGACGGCCGAGTGAACGTAAACGGAAGCTTGGTGTGCACCCCCAATGCCGCTTCGCATACCCTCATGATTCCCTTTAGTGGGAGATGGTGTATTTTTCTTTTTTTTTTTTTCGCGCAACTTCGTTCTTGTAGAACACTATCCCTCATAAACACGGTGAGTAGGCGCGCGTTCTTCCAAACTTCAATGCCAGTATGTAAGTGAAGACAGCTACACATACTCACCTGACGGAATTGTGAAGACTGACTTGCTGCCTATTTGGCTTGACTCGATGGTGGGCTCCTGGGATCCTCTTTTTCTCAGCACAAAAGTATCCGGCTCCACCAATGCCGAGACCACTGACTGCGGATTTGTCTTTGTTTTATTTTTTGTTGGAATGGAGAATACGCAACTAAATGATTCGCATGAAATCCACATTTTACGCCTATATATTTTCCTTTGAACGTCACCGAGAGAACTGAAGAACAGGCTAAACAGGTGGTCAGTGGCGTGTTTTATGAATCGTCTCAGGTTGTTAGTGATGCGCACAAAACGGTGACATGTCGCTCTTCTTAATCACGGTGATAAACTTACATAGGTCTATATGCAATTTGAAAGTTGTCTAGAATATGCAGTAGCCTTTTTTCCTTGTTATTTATCTTCCTTCGCGCTATAGCGACTCGAGATCGGCAGCCAGAGCATTTGCCAAGGGCACCACCTTTAAACCGGCCTTGCGGATCCTCCAGGGCAAGAACATCGTGCCACACACATTCGTCTGGTTCCAAGGTCACATGGGGCAGGCTCGAATTCGCCCACTTAATCTAAACGAGTCGGCCCACATGGCTGCGGGAGGACATAGTAGGCCGCGTAGCTACCGGGGGGCGCGTCACTGAGGGTTTGGAGAATCGGGACCATCCCGCTTCCTATAGGAAACTCATAAAACACTTTTACTGGGTACATATGCTCGGCGAAGTAGTCTCGCCGTCTAAATGCGAGGCTGCTAGTACCAGCCGTACGCACTCCAAGAATGACTATATGTAGTCCGACGGGCCCACGGCGCAGCAGAGAGACTAGGTCTCTCTGTTCCGACGTGGGAGCGGCCCACAGCGTGCTAGAGCGCGTTCCGAGGGGTCATAATAAAGTTTTTTGATCCAGCCATCCATAGTGACCGAAATGGTACTAGGCCCGAGTAGGCACTAATGTTTCCCGCCTTTTTTTTCACAAAAAGACATGGTTGTTTCTGAGAATGTCGCTTAGGTAGGCTTTCTTCTGGAACTTCTGAGTCTTAGTGCTAACTGCAATCACAACTTGACAGGAGTCACGAATGTTCACAGTGCCCCACACAAATTTAAAAAAAAAACAGCTTACCCTAGCATTTCGGTACAAAGTGATAAGTGAGCCGTTTCTCCATGCGTTCTTTAGATTTATCCACATCGCGCCCCGAATAAAAGGTATATTGAAAATTTATGCGGCAATAGTTTATAGGCCGGCGAGCATTTTTGTAATCGCACTGATGTCAACGATCGAAGCTGCTTGAAATTCAGAATACAAAGTAAGGGTGTCACGTACCAGTGCATGCGTCTATGAGTAACAAGCAATGGACAATTTTATATTTAGCTTTCACTTAAGTGAGATTCTCGCTGCTTACCTCGCCGATACCATAGTTGGCGGTCACCGTGATGATGCCTGGGTTTCCCGTAAGTGGATCGCACGTAAACATCACTCCGGCGGCGTCGGGGGCAACGAGCTCTTGCACTACAACTGCCATCGGCACGTCCAGAGGCTGCCCGTAATGTCTGCGCCGTGTCAACAACAGTTTTTTCGCACGCAGCTGTTTCATGCCGAGGTCCACCGGGACCTTCATGACGTATTTCCGTCACAGAAAAATGTCAGCAAAATGCACGTGATCAGATTTCAAAGAAAGAAACTAGAAGATCAAATCAGGTTCCTTAAACTGGAGTCGAGCCCACCACCTCTCGAGACTATAGGTGAAGGATGCTCTACACACGGCGCCAAAATCACTTTTTTAAGTCAATGTCCAGACAACTGCGCCCTAATCGCACTTGCAGGAGACTTCACGAACTTCACGAACGCGCCTTTATCTTTCACAATTTGCTCTCACCGCGCTCTTCTTTCGCGGGATTGTGTCGTCGTCCGGGAGTGGCAGAGTGGCCTCCGCGTGTCCTCCGCGTGTCCTCCGCGATTACGTCCGGCAACGCGCAGTTTAACCGCTGTTTCGGCCGTCCCATTCGACGCGTTTCCAAACGAAGTGTAATTGTGTCAACGCCTTAACACTGCGAGGTTGCGGCTTTAGCTCAAGCCTCGTTCATAGCATCCATCCACATAAAAACTAGCAGTTGTTCCGTATACGAATACAACCGATGAGCGAAGCTCCTTAGAAATGGGACGCAAACGACTATGTACGTTTTGAAACTGCTGGCGGCGTCGGCGCTTATATTCTGACCCTCTAGCACGTACGGCAGGATCCTGTTGGCGTAGCCGTTGTAGCTCCGCTCGTCCTGCTTCAACCGCAGGACCCTGTTGCCGGGCTCGTCTTGCTGCTGCCGCTGCTTTGGATTTACGTTCCGCATCCTTGCCGGGCTGCTTATCGTCTTCACCATCACGTTTACGTTTCTGAGGACAACTATCAATGTACTGTGAGCAGCCCTAACTAATCTCAAGTGGGTCACTATTTTTTTATATCTACAAACACAGTTTTCGATGAATTGTGCTGTCGTTTAGGAGCGCCAACTGTTCTCGCGCAACGCGCGCCGAACACCGCGCGCCTTGTTTTCTTTCCTTCTTTTTTTTCTTCTGCGTTTTTTTTTTAAATGCGAAGCATTTCTTAGCGAACTTCGGCGACTTTGAGCCTATCTATCTAGCCGCCTACGACTTTGTGCTCTCCTGGCCGTATCGTTAATGGGATTTATACCAAATTTGGTATGCCATAACATGACTGTATGACGAACATAAATGGCTGGTCATATCATGAAAATCATGACTAACTTGTCATGAAAAGTATGATTTACATGCCACGCTCATGGCCGGCTCGCGGCCGTTTCGTTAGCTTGATATACACCAAATTTGGGATTGAGTGACGTGACTGTATGACGAACATAAATGACAGGTGGTAATATGCAGATAATGACGTTCATGTCATGTACAACATGATTTACATGCCACGCTCATGGCGCGCTGACGGCCGTTTCGCTTGCTTGATATACACCAAATTTGGTATTTCGTGACGTGACTGTATGACGAACATAAATGCCAAGTGGTAATATGAAAATCATGACATGTCATGTGCAACATGACTTGCATGCCACGCTCATGACATGCTCGTGGCCGTTTCGCTAGCTGGAAATACACCAAGTTTGGTATTGAGGAACGTGACTGTACGACGAGCATAAATGACAGGTGGTAATATGAAAATCATGACGTGCATGTCATATACAACATGATTTACATGCCACGCTCATGGCGCGCTGACGGCCGTTTCGCTAGCTTGATATACACCAAATTTGCTATGGCGTGACATTACTGTATGACGAACATAAATGCCAAGTGGTAATACGGAAGTCATGACATGTCATGTGCAACATGACTAGCATGCCACGTTCATGACACACTCGTGGCCGTTTCGCTAGCATGATATACAACAAACTTCGTATTGAGGGACGTGACTGTATGACGAGCATAAATGACAAGTGGTAATATGGAAACCATGATATGTCATGTGCAACATGACTTGCATGCCACACTCATGGTACTCCCGTGGCCGTTTCGCTAGCTTGATATACACCAAATTTGCTGTTCAGTGACGTCATTGTATGACGAGGATAAATGACAAGTGGCAATATGCAAATCATGACATGTCATGTGCAACATGACTTGCATGCCACGCTCATGACACCCTTGTGGCCGTTTCGCTAGCTCGACATACAAATTTTAAGGTGAAAGCCTTTAATGTCTCATGTTCACGTCCGACGTCCGCCCGTCCGTCCGTCCCTCCAGCCGTGCCCTGGCAAAGTGCCAGTTGGGCGCCGGGGCGCGCAAACGGACGCTGGTCGCGTTGGACTTTACAGCGCTCGCGCTTTGCTTGCGTAGCGTCGCTGTGACCAGCGTCTCTAATCATGCAAGGAGGGAGACGCGCGCATCACGTTCCATTCTGACCGACCCCGTCTCAGTGGGCGCAGGCGTTCGAGGAACACACTTTGGAATTGGCAGGGTGTCCGTCAATGTAAACGCTGGAACGTGGATGGCGTCTGCACGATGCGCAGAGCGCGAGAATACGAACGCATGCGAAACGGAGGCAGATTGGTCTCGCGTCTCGTTGCGATTCGAGGTAAAAAATTAAGCGAACTTAAGTGGCAGGTTGGAACATGAAAATCATGGCATGCATGTCATCTATAATGCCATTTACATGCCACGCTCATGGTGCGCTTGCGTCCAGTTTGCTAGCTTGATATACACCAAAATTTGTATTGCGTGACGTGACTCTATGACGAACACAAATGACAGGTCCTAACATGTAAATAATGACATGCATATTATGTACAGCATGATTTGCTCCTTGCTGGCTGCTTCGCATCACATCGATTCCCACAGTGCGTGGAATCTGCCGGTTTTTTTTTTTTGCGCCGGGGCCGGCTGAGACGAAGAAAGAGGGAGAGGGAAACTAATCTGCCTCCGTTTCGCATGAGTTCGTATTCTCGCGCTTTTCGCATCGTGCAGACGCCACCCGCGTTCTAGCGCTCATAACGCTGATTTATCTAAAGTCCCTAGAATGACTAAAGTAGCGCCATACGTGTCGGCGTGCAGGCTCCTCCTCTCCCCAGCGCTTCGTAGTGCAAGCGCGCCATCTTGTCTGTCCTCTGTGCATACCCTCTCCCGGCGCTGTGCATACCCTCTCCCGTGCGCCGGGAGAGAGTATGCACGGCCGGCCGTGCTTTCGGCAGTTTCCTGGCGGACACCATAGAGGCGCTGCTGCAGCTGCTGGGAGAGGAGGCAGAGGCGAAGGGGCGCGGTTGGCGCTATTTTAGTTTTTTTAGGGACTTTATGATTTATCCTCCCGCTTGAGGGGGAGACGCCACAGCTGGCACCGTGCCAGGGAGCTTAAACGGCGATGGCGACGGCGGGGTGCGGGCCTAAGGAGCTTCGCTCCTAAAAAAATTACACCATCTCCCGCTAAAGGGAACCATGTGTGGATGCGAAGCAGCGGGCGCTAACGCTTACACTGGCGGCGGCGTTGACGCTGGCGCTCATCGCAGCGTTGCGCAGGAGAGAAACCTGGGGAGGCGCAAAGCACGCAGTGATGGACCGGTGTTTCCTACTGGAACATGCCGATCGCTGCTAATGGGCAATGAGAGAGAGAAGACTCCGTCTGGACAGAGAGACCTGCAGTCCGCTTTTAGTTCACGCGCACGCTGCGAATTTTTTTGTTCAACAACGCACAGGAGAAATCTAGGACAAAGACCCATTCAGAATGTCCCCTCGCGAACTTCTTGCTCACCAGCGAGGCACGCGACAAAAATACAGCACCCCCCACCAATCATTACAAGGCGAGGACGCGATTGGCCTCCGCAGAATTCAAACGGGGGTCTTTCCCAACCTGCAGAGATTGCACAAAATTTTCCCAACGCTGTATGGGCACGCCTGCCCGTGGTGTGGCGGCTCGCCATCGTTATATCACATATCATGGGGATGCCTAAACCGACCACCAAATTTAGATACCTTTTTAGTTCAATACAGGCTCTCTAATACTTTCGAGCAATGGGAGGCACAGCTCGCCAGCTCTGACCCGGAGGTTCAACTTGCGCTCCTGGGTCACGTCAGGCAGGCGGCAGTTGCCAGTGGAGCCCTGGACTTGGGGCCCCACCCATCGAGCTCATGACCCCTTGTCCCAAGCCCCTATGAATAAAGTTCTTCTTCCCACCGGCACCACCTTGGAGGTCAAGATCCAGTGCCGTATATACGGGGTGGCCAGTGAACGGTTGCGGAGCGCGAGCAGTCAGTTTTTTCAACCAAGAAACTCGCTAGCAGACGCTGCCTGCGTCGGCGTCGCGAGGCGAGAGAGGGGGAGTAAGGATGGTCACGCCGCACACCACCGGATTGAACCCCGCTATAAGATGCTTCACATCTAAAATAGCTCTACGATGCTCGCCTGGCTGTCACATTGCGTTCCCCAACCGCATAGGCTTTCCAAATCTTTACTCAAGAAAACTCTGGTGCTGCGATCGTTCAGCCCCCATGGGTATGATGGGTAATACACGGATTTACCTAGAATTCGTACTTGCTGGCTTCGAATGCATTTGTGGCTTTGTTTATTGTTGTGTTTTAGTTTTGTTTCGGGCAAAAGAATGAATTATGAACTTCTAGACCCGATGTGAATGGTGAGCCTAAAAGGTCAAGGTGGTGAAGTGACACGGCTGGACGTTTGCGGAACTTCGTATTGGGACAAAGCGGATGCCGGCCACACGGGGCAAAAGGAATCCGAAAGAACAAAGCTTAGACAATTCCGTGTACTTAAGATTATTCCCATGCTGGCTGAAGCGCCATGCGTTGCGGCTCAAAAAGACACTAGCGTCAGGATTTCCCTTTAGCGTACATATAGGAAATCGTATGGCCACTCTGTCCGTGAGAAATTACGGCCAGACTAGAGGGAAAGCACGACGCGCGTTGTGTTTCCCGTCGCGTTTCTAGCGCGGCCATGGTGTGATCTTTCTGTTAACTCTAACATTCCGCGGGATGGCGTTCTTAGCCCAGGCTGAGTAGAGTGCCTCGATGCGTGGGAACGGTAAGACGCCGTGAGCGCAGATTTGTCAGCCGCGCCGCAGTAGGAGCCGCAGATGTCCTCACCCTAAAACGAAGAAAGCGCGCATCAAAGCACCCTAAAGCAGAGTGTCCCTTAACGGACGCTCTTCTGGCTGTCACACTGCTCGCTCTGATCGCGCTCTCCCCGTGCGAATGGAACAACCCGGGGAACACTAGCAACCAATGCTCCTCGATATTATCCAAGAGCGTTGCTGGCAGCGGTGCTTTGCCGGATCTAACCTCAGAGCCCACGAGTAATGCATTATGATACCAAAGTGCGCCGACTGCTAGAGTTTCGGTAGTTTCAGCGTAGCGGAGGCTTTTGCTGCAACAATGTATAAAACGCTATGGTCGGTGAAATGCGGCGTCCATGGTGATTAGATTCGGTGACGACGCAGATTTGCCTTTCTCGTCAGCGTATGACGCCGCCGAGGCCTCCGTAGGGCCGCTTCCAAATGGACTAACGGGGTTTCTACGACGGCTGGTACATCAAGTGCACTGGCACCGGCTACAAGGGAGCGCACAACATGCTGTTTCTCTGCTTAAATGACGACGGCTCAAAAGAGTACATACCGAGTACTAGTGTTTATTATGTGCATGTTTTGAAGCCATGTTTGCGTGGGATTCACCATACGCTGTGTCCCGGTGTTAAATTCCCCGCCTTTCATTCCTGCCCTTCCTCCTCCTCCCTACTACAGCTACCACAAAGGTTTAATCCAAGGGCGCTTAAGATTTTAACCTATTTAGTTTAATCATACTCATGGGCATTCGTCGTCGGGATCTGGATATGTGTCACCAGGCGTCAACGTGGGTGCGTTCACATCAAACACAGACATTGTGCGAGCTCCCGCCCTACTTCTGCGAAGACAACTACTTTTGTGTTATGCCGATTCCTATGTCGGAGGAATCACCCATGTTTTTTTTTTTTTTGTGTTTATGGCGTTCTTAACGTTAACTGCGTTTGAAAAGCCCTCGTACTGGATAAACAGATTGGTAAAGGCAGGCAAAGTAAAATGTATTGCTGTGGAATTATGCAGGCTTCCAGAGGAACTTATGAAATATAAAAATAAAATTTTAAGACATAACCTGGATAACATCGGTTGTTGTTATGATTGAGCTAGGATATTTACTCAAAATTCATTGATCTGTAATTTTGCTTTAACCCGATAGCGTACAGCGACCTAAGGTGGTTTGCTCAGTATACTATTTTGCCGCATTTCATTCTAAGCAGTACCGTTCCTGGATCAAGTTACCGCTCGCACCTAATAGTGTACTAGTACTCTAAGGTGTCTGCTGTTTCAGAGCGCAACTCTTAGGTTCCCTTTCCTGCGCTCAGCGGCGTCGCCATTGGCACTGAGCTTCTTCGATTTACCAAGTCCCGGACCAGTCGCCGGCGGCCCGCAGACGCCTCGGCTCATAGGTAGCTACGTCATTTGCCGCCGTCACCACGTGATCCAAAAGTCCCGAGTTGGTCCCGAGTGGCCGCGGGCCGCCTGCGCGCTTGATGCTCGCCGAGTGGGAGCCCGCGTCCGCTACGGCGTCTGCTACGCCGTCTGCTCCGTCCATGGCTGCGACACCAGGCACAACGCCGACGTAATTCCAACCTCAACAGTGGTTAGACAGTGAATTATACCTATTTCCGTTGTGACACCACTTACTATAAGTGAACTACTCGAGCGAGCGCGCATCGAAGACGTGCGTGGGCGTTCCACCGCTGTTTGTGCTGGCGAGCACCACGCGTGTTGGCCCGACTTTCGGGAATACGAACATGTTCGACGCGGCTCAGAACGCCCACGACAAGAACTGAGTGCGAAAACAATGCGAAATCCCGAAACACGCGAGAAGCGGACAGAAAAACATAGAGAGAGCAAGAGCGCGTCGAAAATTTCCCGTGTCTAACTTAAGATGGCCGCACGCGTGAGGCACAGCCATGCGCACCGCGCCGTCGTCTGCCAGCTGCCAGCAAGAAATTGTTCCGGACAGTCCCGGGCCGTCCGCAGGCCGCCAGGCACGCGAAAAACGAACATGCATCCGAGCGGTCCCGGACCAGTGGGCGGAGCTTCCGGTTGGTCCCCGAGAAAAACGAATGCGGCGCCGGCGTCCGGGGCCATCCGGAGCCGTCCGGGACGTGTAAATCGAAGAAGCTCACTGTCGGCGTTGGCGTGACCGATAGAGCGAACGCCGAGTCTGTCGATATCACGAGCCACTGGCTTTCAACCTCGCTCTCACCTTCCGCCACGCACGCTGGCCCCTCACTCGGAGCTCGTGCGCATGCAGGGCTGACACGTTCACTGGGGCTGGCTTCGCTTGTTCAATGGGGCTGCCGGCGTTTCACTTGGCTCGCGACGCCTGTTATGCACCGAGTGGTGGGCGTAGCACTCGAGGACTGGCAATTTCAGTGGCAATATGTGACGAATCTCATATTGCAACAACTTCGGACAGCCATAACTTCAAACACATTTGGTGCTGCAAGCTGCGCTGAGAGTTCGCATTAGGGAGCATCGTAATCGTCGGTGAATTCTTTTACAGTGAAGCAGTCTAGCGCTAGGATGAAGGAGTACATGTGAGTAAAATTTAGGGTGTCCACAAACCCGACAGAACCACCATGCTGTTCCGGAGGATGCACACGTGTGATAAAGCGCTATACCTTGATTATAGCGTCTGAGTACGCTTTATCTCTGCAGCTTCACGTGCGTATCTATCCTCATTTTTGAACGTGATCTTAAAGAGATGCTGCTTCTGTCAATATGGCGCTCACCTGGACAAAGGGGGGTAACCGCCCTGCTCCGGGTGGAGGCGGCACTGTCGTTAAAGCATCCTAATTCAAATGCAAACGTCGCACAGTCTTTTGTTGTTTTATGAGACTTCGTTTTCAAAGTTAGGCTTGTAAAAATTGTGCATTACAACGCGCTTTTTTCGGGGCCATAAGTTATGCTTTTTTATTACATGATGAATCTCGCACTGGCAGCCACATAGCGTGTCCGCGCTGGTACGCACGCTGCGATCGGCGTGGCCGTATTTAGCAAGACGTGATAGCCTTCTTCAATACGTCTCATCATACAGTCACGTTTTTCTGTTGCCGCGGGACGTAAGATATTGCGTTAGCGACGCGTTCAGTTGCTCTTTGGACTCGCAGTGGGTGACACACCACTCGTGCGTTCGAAAAGAAGCAGTGGCAGTAAAGGAACGTTAGCGCACCTAGAAGCGCGAGCGTGTGCGTCCCTGTTGAGCCGATGCCACCGACGACGATCGAGCAAGTGAAACCAAACGCAAGCGGAAATGCCTCGCCGTCGGAACGCTTCCCCGGTTTAGCTGGTGTTTTTCCTTCACAAAAAGTTGGAATTACTTTAAATTAACACGAAAGTGTTTTATGCCAGGGTCCACAAAGACTGCAATGACGTCACTTCCGTCACGGAAATGTTATTTACCAACGTCATTTCCGTCTGGGAACGACGTTGGCAAAACGCACGCGAGCAAAAACAAAAAAAAGTTTTGTTGACGCGAATGACCTGAGTGTCAAACTCACATGTCGGGCAACAAGGATTGGTGCCGGGCTCTCTACCTACCGCATTACCGCTGCACTACAAACTGCCTTACAAACGAGCCTTATATATCTCACACATTATCCGCAAGAGAGATGCCAGTCGGAAGTGGAACGGCTCAAGCTACGAACACACACCTACGGGAGGTGGAGCACATTCACGCATTCATGGCGTGAACTCTCCCTCTCGCGTTCCTGAACCGCTGTGTGGTAGCGTATACGTGAGCATAGGTTTTATCAGTGGGGAGCGCACACCTTACCGATTCTCTGCTGAAATGAAGATACCTTGAATCGGTGTACATCGAGTACCAGTGCGTTCATTAGGTCCAGGTTTATGCTTCGTCGAGGTTTATATTAGCTACTTCAACTGCCACAAAACCTTAATAACATGATCATGGAGTTTCTTTGTCGGGGTGTAAATACGCCACTAAGAGTCGGTGCATCCACGTTAAACGGTGATATAGCTGCCAAACACCAATATTCATTGTGAAAGGTCGCATATATTAATGTGTAATAAACAATGCAGTACCTCTGCGAAGAAATATTGCACTTTCGTTGTCATACCGATTACTACGACGGTGCTATCAACCAGGTATTTTTTAAATGCGAATGCATTTCATAGTCGGGCTATGTCAGGCATCCGGCGTTGTCCGGCGTTGTCCAGCGTTGTCCAGCGTTGTCCGCGGAGGAGGAGGAGGAGGATAGGTTGAGGAGGTAAGCGCCGGCAGGCATAGGTCGGCACTTTAAGGGAGTACTCACTCAAACTCACTCACCACAATTTTTTCAGCCTTCGCACTCACTCACGTTCACACTCACGTTCACTCACACTCATGAGTACTCACTCATACTCAACTCACCACGTTCAAATGCGTGTGAGTGAGTGTGAGTTGAGTGCACTCATGAGTGAGTGTGCCGGGCTCCATAGGTCGGCACTTTAAGGGAGTACTGACTCAAACTCACTCACCACAATTTTTTCAGCCTTCGCACTCACTCACATTCACACTCACGTCCACTCACACTCATGTACTCACTCACGTTCACACTCACGACCACTCGCACTCATGAGTTCTCACTCACGTTCACACTCACGTCCACTCACACGCATGAGTACTCACTCATACTGAACTCACCACGTTCAAATGAGTGTGAGTGAGTGTGAGTTGAGTGCACTCATGAGTAAGTGTGCCGAGCTATGCCGGCAGGTGTTAGATGTGAAGCATCTTATGGCGAAGCTTAATCCGGTGGTGGTGGTGGGCGGCGTGACCACCCTTACTGCGCATGCGCAAACCCTTTAAAAAAATAAAAATAAAAAACCTCCTCTCTCCCTCTCTCTTCTCTAGGCATCCCTCCCCGCGGCAACCACACCCTCACTATGCATGCGCGTCCCACCTCTCTCTCCTCTCCTACGCTCCCCCCTCTCTTCTCTAGGCATCTCTGCCCGCAGCGTCCGCACTCCCACTGCGCATGCGCGTCCCCCCTCTCTCTCCTCTCCTACGCTCCCCCCTCTCTCGCCTCGCGACGCCGACACAGGCAGCGTCTGCTAGCGAGTTTCTTGCTTGAAAAAAACCGACTGCTCGCGCTGCACAACCGTTCACTGGCCACCCCGTATATATGGCAATGGATCTCGACCTCCAAGGTGGTGCCGGTGGGAGATTTCTCCTGTGCGTTGTTGAACAATAAAAATTCGCAGCGTGCGCGTTAACTAAAAGCGGACTGCGAGTCTCTGTGTCCAGTCGGAGTCTTCTGTCTCTCATTGCACATTAGCAGCGATTGGCATTTTCCAGTAGGAAACACCGCTCCATCGCTGCGTGCTTTACGCATACCCAGTTTTAAATTCGAATGCATTTCAAGTGCGTGAGGGCGCTCGCATCGCGGGAGCTCGGCGGAGCTATATATATAAAAAAAATAAAAAAAAATAAAAAAAAGGAAAAAAAGAACAAAAAAAATAAAAAATAAATAAAAAAAGAAGAAAAAAAAAGCAAAAAAAAAAGGCGCTGCGCCGTGGTCCCGACCGGGCTGCAGAAATTAGGCGCCTTTTCCTTCTTCGAACCGCAACACACAACCACCATATATAAATGGAGTGCAGCGCGCGCGAAATGCATTCGCATTTCCTCACGATTCCCTTCGGCGAGGTGGGGGCATTTTTTTTAATTAACCTTCTACATTATATGCTGCAAAACACTAAGGGTATTCAGTCAACCTTTTCTCTTTATGAAGTATTCTATACTCATTCAGCGATATCTATCTGCCAAGTAATACGATTTAGGATTAGGTGGTAAAAGAGGAAACTTAATTTAGTACGCACTGAGTTCTCGATTGACTTTGCTCTGGGCTATTTAAAGTAGGGGTGCGTATAAACAAACTAGCATGCCACTATTGTGCGTGTCCGGCAACCTTTCATAAGTTTATAATAATTTTCAAAAACCACTGACTATGTTTGTTACAGCTTCTACTTGTTACATCTCTCACGTTTTCACTAAGCTTTACTCTCTGTTATTGTAGTACTGACGTACAATATGAAAGCAACTGCTGTACCGATATAAGGCCTACTTACCTCTTATAGTTGACATTTGTGAAGCTGAACTGCGATGCCCAGCATTTGACCACAGCGTTGATCACCTTCGAGAGAAAGTATGAAAAAGGTGTATGAGCAAATACATGAACAAAACGGAAGCGATTGTACAACAGCCTAATATTCTTACGTTTTCTTGGCCTCGTACTCCCAGCAGTGTTATCATTTGACCTGCGGCTGACATGTCCTCGGAGTCTTCACCTGCGCATACAGGCATGCACATTCTCGACATGCAGCTGTGAAACCGCAGAGAAACGTGTTCATGTTTTCGGTGCATGTTGCAAAGCTTACCTAACGCCGAAGATCTGACAGCGAACATTGTGCTCTCGTCAAACTTGGAGAGATGGTCACAGATTTCTCTTTCGACATCTTCAGGTATGCTTATCTTCTCGAGATCATTCATCAATCTATAAGCAACAAATACAGTATACAAATGATGTAATAATTTCAAATATTAATAACAATAATACTCTGACTTCCACCAATGCACCGTTCGTGGAGGGGTTAGGAATAAAAACGGCTACCAGTTTCACGAGGCCATCACCACCATCAAGATGAAGCGGCGGTGGCAAGACATAACACCTGTTAAATGCATAGTGTATTTTATTATCAACGCGGCATTCGCAGATACGTTGTAGCTAATCTCGGGTGCCTGTGTTATGGCCGGTATTGTAGCAACTAGAGTTTCCCTGGGGACAGTTATCCTAGTCGTGAATCTTTTGGGATTGGCAGCATAGCATTTCGCAAATGGCTGTAAAAGCCTCGGCTCTGAGCGTAGCTGAAAATGCAGTGCGAACAGTGTGAGTACCTGTGACAAGGCACTCTGTATAAAAAAAACGCTCGGTATCAGAACGGTATCACATATCCGTGTTATAACGACTGAGCGGAATCAAGGAATGGCAGTACGATTGCACGCAGTCGACAGACCTGTTGTAAAAAAAAAAAAAAAGACGACTGTGCAAACATTCAAGCCAGCCTGCTAGATAAACCTGCGTTTGCGGCTACTATTCACGAAAAGATTCGGTGCACTACGACCACCTTGTTCATATAGATGGAGTTCAAACACTCATGGATTCGGTGAACAAGAATATAACTGTTGAACAAACTCATCAGAAATAGATGGAACAAAAATATGTCAGAGAACATCCCAAGACATTTCCACTGGAAATGACCAGAATGGTACGCAAAGCGCGACGATGGTGCGCAGGACAGAAAGCTGTGATCTTTAAGTATAGACAGCCGCGAAGTGAGAGATGCACAATTTCAAGGCTATGAATTAATGTGATATGACTGAGGTATTTTGCGCACAAGAATCGCACACATCTTTTTAAGAATCAAACAAGTCGCATCATGAATGAGGGTGAAAGGTCGCCAGGTTTCAACCAATACTTAGTTCATTTCCGTAAGCAGAAAGCTTTCTGGTTCATTTAAACAGCACTTTGATTTATGCTAATAATGTACTCTTTTTTGAAAGTTCAGCGTAGCCAATAAAACTGTACGTACCCGGCGCAAACTTCTTTCAGCGATGCATGCCAGTCGTCTCTGGAAAGCATATGGAAAGTTTAATTGGTCAGGAACCTTTGTGTTCGCTCATGCAAAAATGACTAATGATCTTGCTTTGTTTTATCTGCTCCAACATTCATTATATCGTCATATATTCGTATAGGTAGACGATGAACCTGTTGGGATTCGGCAACAAAACTTTTAATGTGATGGAGTCCTCAACAAAACACCAGGTAATATTTGCTCTGGTAGAATGAATTTGTTAAGAATTCATGGTTTCAGAAATTGATTTGCATCACCCAATGAAAAGTAATAACCTACTATACCTATATTGCGCGTCATTGGCTTATTGTAACAAAGCTTGTAGTAATGCACCACCTTATATTAACTTGGCCTGGAGAATTGAAGTAGAATGGATGATTCTAGGAAGCCACAACGCGCACGTAAAAAATTGGTGAAGTTTGCACTAAGCCGCGCAAGGCATGAAACAAGCGAAACTGGACGATTCTGAAAGCTAATCTGGATTCTTCTACGTTAGTTCTAGGGCCTGGATAGGTGATGCAGGTTGTTAGGTCGCTTCCAGGTCGTTGCTAGGCTTTAACTAGGTGTTGCTAGGTTGTTTCTACGTTGATTCTCAGAGCAGACAGGTTCGAGCTAAACCACAGATAGCCACAACACGTCACGGATCTCAAAACTCCAGGGAAAAAATCTCCCGCGGAGACCAAGCATTTGCCCCTCTCATAGATATACTGGCGCTTCGCCGATGGCGTAGGCTTCCCCTCGCTTCGCGGTCTTCCTGCAGCCGCCGTTGCCTTTCCCGTTTCCTAGTATTCTCTTGTTGTACGTACTCGGGGTCTTCGGCTCACCGCCGTCCCTTCTTCATTTTTAGTGGACCAGTGGCGAGCAGTGGGATTCAGCCAAAATCTCTGGCACATACCCGTTTATGATGATGATAGTTTTCTGATAGGCTTCACACACAAATTACGGCTAGCAAGCCTGCTTCGCTGTAAAAACATGCGAAATGGCGGAGGTATCTTTCTTGAGAAAAAAAATCAATTTAGTGTAACTGCATCGAGCGTCTCCTAACAAGTTCAAAAGGTCGGCATAATCCTGATGTTGAAATAATTAATTTAGTTTAAATGGCACAGCGAAAAGGCTCACCTGGCCATGGCATTCTCCATTCTTCGCAACACATTTCCAAATTCAACATCTGAAGAAAAACGCTTGTATGCGTTCGTCGTGACAATAAATCCACGAGGAACTGAAAACTGAACGGAAACGTTAATCAAGGGGATTTGAATATACAGGCATTCAATATGTACCATTGGAAAAGCTTTTAAGAGAGGGAGTCTGTAAATTTTTTGTCAATGAGAATATACTGATTTGGAACAACGTGCACTGGAAATATATATCGCTGTACCACCTCTTAGATTCCCGTTTTGTGCTAGCCATGAAAGGCTACGTCTTTGAAAAGGCAAGTAATCTTGAATAATAATTCAATCAAAACAATATTACTAAAACATAGGCTTATCACTGAATGCATAAGTGTATAATATAGTATAACACAAGAAATCTATTACTACTTTTGACGAAACTTGCATGTACAGGGTAGGCAGAAGGTTACCTTCAATTAAGAATGGTTGCCACCTTTATTTGTTAATAATTTTGTAAGCGATTGGAGGTGTTCTCGACACGCACGAGCTGATTGTCATGTCGGTGTGCTTGCAAAAACTTGTAGAACTTGCTCTTCGAATTCTTCAATACGCTTTCCGCGTTTCGCGTTAAACTTGCTTGCTAGCCCACCTCAAGAGAAACAAGTTGCTCGGCGTCAGGACTTTTTTAAGGTCAATTGAGGGGCCACGACATCCCAGCTCATAGAAAATGTGTTCCGAATAACGTATGAAGTACCGATCCACAACGTTTGTGGAAGTCATGCCTTTGGGAGGGCAGAGTGAGATATCAAGCGCGAGGGCACGTTTTTCGCTGTCTCCTGTTGACTTTTTCTTTCTCTTCCGCGAGCTAAGCGCCTCCGTGCGCGCAGCCCTTTTAAGGTTTAAGGACTTCTAAGAGGGATGGGACCGCCTGTACTAAGGTACCGGGCTAGAGCTACAAAAAAAAACCCTGAAAACGGACTTTCATCCACGGCAACAAAAAATCCAGGACGTGTCGACGGCTCCTTCGGCGTCGTCACCGACCCCCATCTAAACAACTAAGCCCCCTGCTAAACAACTAAGCTCGCCTTTGGGCGCGCAAGAGCGGGAGAGCATCGCTCAGGCCCTCCCTCTCGAAGATCAACTGAGGAGACAGCATCATCATCGGTCTCCAGCTCCTCTTGGGAATATATCACGCCATCCTCGTCTCCCGCCACTTCGGTTGCGACGTGCGAGGAAACTGTAGAAGCTACACTTCGCTCCTCCTCACCTCTCCTCCTTTCCCTTCCCATCCGGCTTCCGAATACAACAGGATCTCGGCACCCGATCCAAATCCCCCCTACTTCAGCTTCCACAGCCGTCACACTTTCGATGGCACTGTTGTTCCACAGGAGGTGTTCTTGTACAAGCTGCTGAGGCCAGTCCATCCGAGACTCCCGCGGCCCCTTCAGTGTGGCCGCTGCAGTCGCTTCGGCCATGCCATCGCGACCTGCTCGAGCGACGAGCGCTGCCTCCGTTGCGCGTTGCGGCGGTAGCCACTAAAGGTATCCTGTTCGTCGGAGCGCCCACGTAGCATCAACTGCAGTGACACCCACGCAGCGAACGAACCGCACTGCTGTTCTTGGCAGGTTCAGCACAAGGCCGCCGTCATCCCCGCCACATCTGACGGCTCTGTGACCCGCCGCCAAGCGCTGGAACAACACCAACCAGCGAGACAGCGCGGCAGCCCTTCGCTCCGTGGCTCAAACGAGCCGCTCCTTCCACGACGCCCTTACCGGGCGCCGGGAGACTGATTTCTCGCCCTCTGTGCCCACTTCAACGAGTGTGCTGGCGCCAGTCGACGACCCAAGGGACGCTGTGCTCGCCTCCCTAGCTGCGGCCATACGTGCAGTGCTCGCGATCATCCAACAGGAATCCCCGGCTCGTGGATCATGTGCCCCGGCTCTCGCCGCGCACGAAGCCATTGCCCCGGGGATTTAATCTAACGGATATGCTCCCACATCGAGGTCGACCGGACTGCGACCAGCGAGTTCGACGGACCTCTTTTTCTAACGTGCCTGGGTCACGTGCTCCGGCGAGAGCTTCGCGCGCTCACCCATTTTATAACGCGCCATTAGGGCGCCTTTGTTTTTCTCCCTTTTGCGGCGATATTTTCTTCCGGCCTTCTTGGCGGCTTTCCCGGCGGACTGCGTGTTGCGCGCAGCGTGAGTCGCCCGAAAGCGTGAGTCCCTAATTTTTTATTTTATTTCTCACCCTAGCTTTTCTCTACCTCTCCGATATCTTTCATTCCCGCACCCCATCCCTGTGCCGACTTGTTGAGGTGACCTCCTAAGGAAAGACAGTTCTTCCTTTATCCTCTTGAGACCCCGCGTACATTAAAATGCACATTTGTTCTTTTCTGGTTTTGGAAATTCGCGCCACTATCAAAGCCAAAATTCTTGGTGCAATCGCATTATCGATCATGTGGTGTCATCTTCTCAGCATTACAGGAAGCACACTACAGTGTAAGCTATGTTTTCCCGCTTTGAAACATGGCGGAATTCTCGTCTTCGACGTTCTACCAACAGCGTCCAACAAAGTCCCAAATTATTCTATAATCACGCAGTCAAAATTTTTAATTGTTGTTTCAGTCTACTTAGGAAGGGTCTAGGAAGAATTTTCGTGCGTCCAGTAACCTTACAGGCGAGTATTTTTGTAATCAGAAGCCGTTTTCTTAAGATGTGCATTATAATGCACACTCGGTCTCAATATGTGCTTTGGCGTGCGTACTCATGGCAGTCTCATGCGGTTGGTATTCAGTTTTTTGGCGTTAAGCTTTGGAGTTTGTTTCATCTAAGCATCTTTGATGAAAAGGCGGAACGCGTTCTCGTGACAATAACCAGCAATGACCCCTCGGACCTCTAATTGGCTGATGATGAGGCTGTTCTGTGCCCATTACCTAGTGTCGAAAAACAAGTGTGGTGCCGAATTAGAACTTGCGCCACACCAAAAGCGGCTGAAAGCCAAGGTGCCTCCTGAGCTAAGAACTGCGTGAGCAAGCCACATGCGATAGCTTGTAAATCAGGTATTTTCCTCCAGATGCCGAAACTCAGGATGTTCTCAGTGAACATAGTTCCGGTGTAGCATCTTCCTGTGCATCACATCTGTGCGAAAATGCTACAAACTACTTTCACAACAAAGAAGAGTGCTTTTCACGAGCAAATGTAAAATTTTGTTATAGGCGAGTGTTACTCGTTTCCTGCGCATTGAGACCCAGTGTGCATTATAATGCACACACTGGTGTGCAAAAGCTGTTTGCCGTAGAGGTGCAAATTTTTTTCTCGTGTAATAAAGTACGTGTGTGCATTCCAAAAATCTGTTTTAATTTCACCTGTGTGGCCACAAATTTGCTGGGGTCTGAGGAGGTTATTGCCACTTAGAGAAAAAAAAATGCCATGCCTCGGATACCTTCAATGACATAAATGAGGTGTGTAATGAATTATCCGATTGTAACGAACATTTCTGCTATTGAAAATTCTGAAGCAGTATAAAAGTTAGAAACAGCTCTAAATAGGAATTCACTTCCCACATCATGCGTAGCGCTAATTCATGTACAAGCAACTTGATTCTTAACTCTATTGAAAGAAGTGCTTTTCTGCATTTGTAGCTTCTAGTGTGGAAATCACACTTCACAAAAGAAACTCTTCTTTCAGAACCAGCTATAGGCGAATATTTTGTAGTGCTAGGGCTGCCCACCGTTTTCACTTCTCTAGCAATGGAGTCCAGCACCGCCAGCGAAGAACCCTTGCCTCCTGTCAAGTCTGGTGATTTGCTGCATGGCTCCCGGATGTCTGACACAAGGCGACACATATCCGATACCTGGATCCCTGCGCAAAAAAAAAGACAAAATAAAAATAGAATGTTTTCGCGCTTTCTGAACTTTCTATGCAGTTGGGATCAGCGGATCCCATCATATCAGCGCTGCTAGCCGGATTCAAAGAAATATTTAAGAAAACTGACGTTGGTTCACATGCGTAAACGTCAGTATTGGCAAGATATGTGAATAACTTTAAAAAATGAAGGAGCACGAGAGGTGGGTATTTCTATTCTACACAATATGATGATGCTCTTTTTGAGTACTTAGAGTGGCAGCTTACCTTCGATAATCTTGTGTTTCAGATAACTTGGAATGGTTGGACTATTTTGAGGTGATCTGCAGAAAAAGAGTAAAGTGAGATTTACTTTCAGGAGTAATATTTGTTCTGCTGTGTCTAGTGTTAACCAGAATGTTTGGCCAATGAATTGCATGTAGAAGTCAATAATGAAGCCCTATTTCGTAAGCCTGCGCGCTGAAGGCGTGAGAAGCGCCGAAAATTTAATAAGAGGAAGAGAAATAATGGAATAGCTGATTCTAAAGTGGATTTCACGACATAGGCACCCTTATCAAACACATCCAGCAAGACTCAATGCTGCTAAATTACAGAAACTACCATAACGCTTGATAATTTGCACGATTTGCGGACATTGTACGTTTGGTTTTGTTAAATGAACCTTATGAACCGTAAAGCTTAGGCGTTCTCTCTGTGCGTGGAGGAATCAAAATGAAAGAAGTTGTGCACATTGATGAGCTAAATATTCAATGTTATACTCGCAAAAATTTAGGTAATGCACCTCAATGAAATAAATACGCAAATTATGCTGATGTACTTACTTCTTAACTGTAAACGTGAAGCCAGCTCCAATGTTTTCTTGACATTTCAGGTCTACACAAGTGATGCCGACATCCGAAGAGCTGCCGTCGGACTGGAATACTAATTGAGTAGCCACACCTTTGACGTCGACAGGCAGGAGAAGCTCACCTGTATAAAAATGCATTTCCAACGAGGAAATACTGAATGAGCTCTGCATAAGAAAAAATAATTCGGGTAAACGTCCAGCACGACACAAAGAAGAAAAACAGACGACACGAGCGCTCACTCTAAACAAAAAAAAAAACTTATTGCGTGCGCAAACAAAATCTGCATATAGCTCTCATGATGCGTGTCAGATAAGCAATATAAACGAGGGGCAAACTATTCAGAAACTTTCTTTTTGGTGCATTGTGATAGATGATTGGAGGACACACGAATCAGAATCTATGTGCATGTGATATGCCTCAACTATCTCTCGGCTTGTCTGATTCTTATTTTTGAACAAAACAGCAGTCCCTGAAACAGGGGTTTGCACTAGCATCTCATGCAACTATTAGAATTTTTGATACCAGCGTGGTGCTCTCTGAGAAAAAAAAAAGCAACCACCAGTTTGTCCGTAGTGCACTTTGCCACAAGATAGCGGAATTGCATAGACGACTCCCACGGTGCACGGGACGAACTTTCACGTGTGAATAATCTGACACGACGTGACAGGCATGTAAAAGTGGATTTGTTTGTCATTTGGCATAACCTATTTAACTGGTCCCTCGCATAAAAAAATTATATGTATTTGATATTGAGTCGCTACCTTCTTTACACCATGTGGCATCCGGTGTGCGTACGGAATGACAGCTAAATACTTTTTGTCTCGCTGTACCTGTGCTTGTTGAAGAATGCCGTTTTTAAACCTTTTTAAAAGCCCTTCACAAAGAAAAATTATTGTGGCCGTAGGGAATATCGCTTCTTTTAATCGTTCTAGCTTCCGTGAAAAGCTGAACTGCGCGACATGGTAGCATGACTTTCTGAGGGCGCAACCCAAGCACGTTGCGGCAATGCCCCTTTTCACTAATTTGAGCATGGTATGGCGCATGGTTTAAAGAAGGTAGCGACTAAATATCAAGTACATATAGCTTTTTCGGCGAGGAAGCAGTTAAATAGGCTATGCCAAATGACAAACAAACCCAGTTGCATGCCTGCCACATCGTGTCAGATTAAGCACACGCGAAAGTTCGTCCCGCGCTCCGTGGGTGTCGTCAATGCCATTCCGCTATCTTGTGGCAAAGTGTATTACGGGCAAACTGGTCGTTACTTAAATGTTCTCCTCAGAGAGCACCACGCTGGTATAAAAAAATCGACTAGTTCTAACTTGGCTGCACATTGCAGAAGATGCCAGTGCAACCCTCTGTTTCAGGAAACTGCTGGTTTGTTCAAGAATAAGAATCATACAAGCCGAGAGATCGTTGAGGCATATCACATGCACATAGATTCTGATTCATGTGTCAGCCAAACGTCTATCACACTGCGTCAAAAAGAAATGGAATTTCTGAATTGCTTGTTCCCTCGTTTCTCTTGCGTATCTGGCACGCACTATGTGACCTACATGCATATTTTGCTGGCGCACGGTATAAGTTTTTCAGTTGGGAGGCAGCACTCGTGTCGCTTGTTTTCTTTGTCCTTCGTTTGTGCCGCGTGGCACATTTACCCAAATTTGTTAACTTACAACTCGCTCAGCTTGCCGGGTTAATTATGTATAACAACACGTTACCTAATGTTTTTAGGGTTCATGGATGTACTTTGAGTAAAAGAGCTTCCACATAATAAAGCATGTAAAGCAGAAAATTGTCTCATTCCTATCTTATAGCAATCAGTACAAAGCTCATTTGGAACGCCAAAAATCACTTGATTGAAAACCATTGGTCAACCATATTATTGCGTCCCACCTGCGGTGTTGACTAAGATTAGGCACTTATTATCTTTTAGTAAATGCTTTGCCAGCCCCGCAAGGCCATAGTGGGCGCCATCGGGAACACCATGTCTGTTGAAAGACACAAGTGTTACGATGTTACACTGCATCGTGTGGAGAATTTCTGGACCGTCGCTGTTCACACAAGCTCCACTACGCCTCGCTAAAGCGCTTCTATCACTCTCGAAGTACATGGGCTTCCAGTAGACTTTGTGAATAGCTTTGTGCTAGTACATGTTCTAGTGCGCTACGGAAGCGAAACGCACCAGCGCTCATGTACTTGGATTCTGGTGAACGTTAAGGAATTTCAGGCGTGCCTCATAATTATATCATCGATACAGCTCACAAAAACAGGAAACAAATGTGTTTTGGAGGGTGGGAGCATTCTCTTTACTCTACTGCATTTTTTTCACCTCGGATCGTCCCACTTGTGTTAACGGGCCAAACTGGATATTGTGCAAACGTTTCGAAATATTGCCACGCGCGTTTGTTATTTTCACTTTGCTCTATTCGGTTCTTCGCCCTCAAAGACTGTCAGCAATGCTCAGCGCAAACCGCGCCTCATTGTTCTAGAAGCTTCGCGATTACTGTAGATTGTTTTGTTAAGATTGCGCGCAAGACGCGAACACTCGAGCTTATTCCAGAGCTTACACGACAACCAGTGATAAGACTGGAATATTCTATGACGCACGTATAAATGCCGACACGCTTCCCCGCTTGTCAGTTGATCGACGGCCGACGCTCTGTTCGCCGCTAGCAGTGTCAGTGTGTATTGCTGTAATCTGACTTTCCGTTTACCGGCCACAAGTTCGGCCCAATAAACAGTTTCATCTTCGACATACCGACTGCTGCCTTCGTCAACATCACGACCACGTGACATCTGGTGGAGGTGCGGCTTTTTTCATGTACCGGACGCCCCCGTCAAGCCGTGAACCCAGCCCAAATCGCGACGAAGACACCTACCCTACCAAGGACAGTCGAGCCAGCCGCAGACTGAAAGGACTGCCCCCGCAGCATGGACTCCTACCGGACAAGCCCAAAGCCACGGCGACGAAGACGACAGGCACGATGACGGCCGCTGCGTCCCCTACAACGATCGTGCTCCAGCCACCGAGAGAGCCGCGGACTTTCCATGGATCGCCAAGTGAGGACCCCGAGACCTGGCTAGAGACGTATGAACGAGTCGCGGCTTTCAACAACTGGGACTCCGACGAAAAGCTGCGCCGCGCCTACTTCTACGTAGAAGACGCCGCGAGGACGTGGTTCGAGAACCGAAAATCCACGTTACAAACATGGGATCTCTTTCGGACGACTTTCCTAAGCACGTTCACCAGCGTGGTCCGCAAGGAACGGGCCGCAGCTATGATGGAGACCCGTGTGCAGCTGCCCAATGAAAGCATCGCCATCTACACGGAGGAGATGAATTGACTGCTCCGGCACGCCGACCCCGCCATGGCTGAGGAGAAGAAGCTCCGGTTCCTGATGCGAGGTGTCAAGCAAGAGCTGTTTGCGGGACTTGTCCGCAAACCGCCCAAGACTGTCGACGAATTCCTTACCGAGGCCACGACAATCGAAAAGGCACTTGAGATGCGGACAAGGCAGTGCAACCGCCACTCTTCAACAACCAACTACGCCGAAGCTCATGCCCTCAGCACCAACGACCTGCGCGAGACCATCCGAGCAATCGTGCGAAAGGAGCTGCGCAAGCTGTTACCTTCGCCGCAGCCTCAAGTGGACTCGATCGCCGACATTGACCGCGAGGAAGTTCATCAATCGCTCGGAATTCCCGAACCACAGCGGCCTCATCCGGAGGCCATGACCTACGCTGCGGCAGTCCGCCATCCCATGCCCGGTCCGCGACAACGTCAAGACAGCGCATCGCCGCAGTTCGGCCGCCAGACGCCGCCGCCGCCACCAGCACCGACGCCCTACCGTGCTCCTGTCGGCCAGCGCTATGCGCCGCGCTACGCGCCAAGGAAGACGGGCGTTTGGCGCGCCCCTCACAACCGCCCGCTCTGCTACCACTGCGGGGAGTGGCCGGCCACACGTACCGCCGCTGCCAGTACCGACAGATGGGGCTACGCGGATTTGAGGTCAACGCGCCGCGTCCGCAGCCAGGCGAACGGCCTCGCGACATCGACGACTACCTCACCCGAACACAGTGGCAAGAACGACGACCTTCCCGCTCGCCGTCGCCCAGCCGCTACATGTCACCGCACCGCCGGCAGTACACTGGCCCAAACCGGGGCCGGTTGCCTAGCCCGTACCCGGGAAACTAAGGGCAGCAACCAATGGAGGTGCGGTTGCTGTACGACGAAATGCCGAAGATCCTCCGCGGCCGCCGATGATGACAACGCGACGAGACCTGCGCAACACGACCCGAAGCAGACGAAGCCCTGCCGACGAAACCTCGCGGACCGAAGAAAACCTGACGACGCAGCATGGAAGCACCACTAAATTTCGACGCAGGCGTGATCCGACGCCGCGACCCAACCCAACGCACGACGACGAACGAGCGACCTCGACGTAATATTAGACGGCCACAACGTCACCGCTCTCGTCGACACTGGAGCCGACTATTCCGTCGTCAGTGGGCCTTTCGCGACGAAGTTGAAGAAAGTGAAAACTGCTTGGCAAGGCCCTGAAATCCGGACGGCTGGGGGGTCATCTAATAACACCGGCCGGTGTTTGCACAGCAAGAGTCACTATGAATAACCGGACTTATCCCGCCAGCTTTCTAATTCTGCAGCAATGCTCCAGGGATGTGATACTGGGGATGGACTTCCTAAGTCAACAGGGAGCCGTCATCGACCTGAGGGCTGAGTCGATAACACTGACTTCAGAAAAAGCGTTGCCGCCCCACACGACGCCGGAGAATCATGCCTTGAATGTAATAGAAGAGCAGGTCACCGTTCCGCCTCTCTCCAGCGTCGTCATTGCCGTCGGCACCGAAATACCCGCTAACCTTGAAGGCGTCGTCGAGGGCGATCAGGACCTGCTTATGAACCGTCAGATTTGCGTCGCAAGAGGCATCGCCGAGTTGCGCGACGGCAAAGCAAAGGTACTGCTGACAAACTTCAGCCACGAATATAGGCACCTCAACATTGGTACGACGGTCGCCTACATCGAGAAATTCGTGGACACCAGCAATGCTTTCGCCCTCTCCGACACTTCCGAACATTCTTCGACGAATCGAGGTCCCGAAACAGATTTCAACGTCAACCCCAGCCTCCCAAAGCAGAAACAAGACCAGCTCAAAAATCTGCTTTTGCAATTCAAGGACTGCTTCTCATCGTCGTCAAGAATTCGACAGACCCCAGTCGCCAAACATCGTATCATAACCGAAGAAAGTGCCCGACCAGTCCGTCAGAGCCCGTATCGAATTTCGACGTGAGAACGCGAAGCCGTAAATAGGCAAGTCGACGAAATGTTACGCGACGGCATAATCCAGCCATCCAAGAGTCCCTGGGCGTCTCCCGTGGTGCTGGGGAAGAAGAAGGACGGGACGCTACGTTTCTGTGTCGACTATCGTCGCCTTAACAAGATCACGAAGAAGGACGTGTACCCCCCTCCCACGGATAGACGACGCCCTGGATCGACTCCACAACGCGAAGTACATTTTGTCGATGGACCTCAAGACAGGCTACTGGCAAATCGAAGTCGACGAGAGAGACCGAGCAAAAACTGCTTTCATAATTCCAGACGGCCTGTTCGAGTTCAAGGTAATGCCTTTTGGTCTTTGCTCGGCCCCCGCGACCTTCCAACGCGTTATGGATACCATACTGGCCGGCTTGAAGTGGCAGACTTGTCTTGTGTACTTGGACGACGTCGCTGTGTTTTCCTCAAACTTCGACGAACACCTGCGGCGCCTTGAAGCTGTACTTCAAGCAATCAAGACCTCCGGACTTACCCTGAAGCCTCAAAAGTGCCGCTTCGCCTACGAGGAACTCTTGTTCTTGGGCCACGTGATAAGCAAGTCCGGAGTACGCCCCGACCCTCAGAAGACAGCCGCCATTGCTACGTTCCCGCCACCTGCCGACAAGAAGGCCGTGCGTCGATTTCTCGGCCTGTGCGCCTACTACAGGCGGTTCGTCAGAAACTTTGCCCGCATGGCCGAGCCACTCACTCACCTTACCAGGACTGACGTCGAGTTCAAGTGGGAAACGCCGCAGGAGGAAGCATTTCAAGAATGACGCGCTTTAGCGGACCTGAGGACTTCACTTATTGCTTTATTGTTGTACTTTCTTTGTTGTTGTGATTTATTGTTGCATGCATTTTTTTCTCCCGTGTTCTGTTTTAAGCATCGGGACGATGCTTTTTCAGACGGGGGGCATTGCCACGCGCATTCCTTATTTTCACTTTGCTCTATTCGGTTCTTCGCCCTCAAAGACTGTCAGCAATGCTCAGCGCAAACCGCGCCTCATTGTTCTAGAAGCTTCGCGATTACTGTAGATCGTTTTGCTAAGATTGCGCGCAAGACGCGAACACTCGATCTTATTCCAGAGCTTACACGGCAACCAGTGATAAGACTGGAATAATCTATGACGCACGTATAAATGCCGACATGCTTCCCCGCTTGTCAGTTGATCGACGGCCGACGCTCTGTTCGCCGCTAGCAGTGTCAGTGTGTATTGCTGTAATCTGACTTTCTGTTTACCGGCTACAAGTTCGGCCCAATAAACAGTTTCATTTTCGACATACTGACTGCTGCCTTCGTCAACGTCACGACCACGTGACAATATCAATCAACGTTCTTTCTCTCTCTTAATTTTGTGGTGTAATATAGCCGGCATGTAGAGTGTTTATGAGTGCGTCGGCGGATGAGTAATGCTGTTCGAATCTTTGGATAATCTACCTAAAGACACCACGTATTGACTTGACGGGGGATGTATGTCAGCCATTGTGTTGTCCAACACATAACTGTTATAATGCCCCCAATGGTACTCTGGACACTATATATACACACGCTATCTCTTGGCGCATGCGCAGCCAAAAGTAGCTTGAGAGCACGCATATAGGCTACGCGACTGACGTCACAACAATAACGATATCTACGCGCTTTCATGTAAAAAAAGAAAAAGAAAGGTTGTACGGTACAGGTCTTCCAACCATAGGCGTTCGCACAGGGGGGGGGGGGGGGGCAAGGGGGGCGAGAAGGGGGGGGGCGCGAAGTCAGCCCTACACATTGTAGGGGGGGGGGGGTGATAGGGGGAGGCGCAAAGTCAGCTCCATACATTGACATAATAGGGAGGGGGGGCTCTGCGACGAACCTTCGCCCCCCGCCCCCCCCTGAAGGGGAACCCTGCGCACGCTTATGCTTCCAACATAGAACTTCTTCGCAGGATTCGAGGTAGAGACGCGAAGATGACGGACAATGTGAGAGACAAATACAGATGCACGCCTTTTTGCCTCTGGTAACGCAAAAGCCAAACGTCCTCAGTTTTCCACCCTAACACGGTATATTATTCACAGAAAATTGGCGCTAGGGCATCGCCAAATTATATCTTCCGTATTACAGGTGAACATTTACCTAAGTTAGAAAAGATCTTTCTTTGTAGTATGAACTGCTGTTACCCTCAAAGTTTTTGCTATGCTCTTACGTTGATCCCTCCGGCATAAAAACGGACTAACCAATGCGTAAGCATGAGCAACAAACAGTGTGCAGTTGGTTGTTTTTGTGCGCATGGCTTTGAAAGCTCGTCTCTACTGGTATCGCACATCCTTGGCACAACAGAGGATTTTCCGAATGTAATGCCGTGGTTGAACGCGGTTAAACTATGCGTCTCGAGCGATACAAGCAACTTCTGCACTCTTAATCAAGTCCCGTATAACGTCCGGTATATAAGCGGACATACGCGGCACATTTGCATTTCAGCTCGAAGTACCGCACATAAAGCGGGCTTTCACGCGCCGTTATGCGTGACAATCTCGTCGCGACAGAATGGGCCCGTTATAAACGGCCGTGAGCGGACGCAACGTTTATATGCAGCCCACTTTGGCGCGAAAAAACATAGGCGCCTCTGCGAGAAGGGAGGTCACCTGATGGCTCGTAGCATTCAGCGCATTCCCCTCAGCCCTTCCCCCCTACACGACTCTCTCCCCGCCGTGAGACCAAGTGCGCGGCGGCCGCGGGTACCGCGGGGTCAAAGGTTTCGTTGCCCTGCAGGCGCAATCTCTTGTTGCCTTTCTTCGGAGACTTCCGTAGCCTTTGTTGACGTGTTTCACCGTTTCCGCGACGCAACGGCGTGAAATACTTTTGTGAGTAGCTGTTTGCTTCAATATACGCGTTTCTACCGGCGTAAACAACGATTCGAGCGGAGCGTGCAACCACGAGAACTCGTCCGAGTGTGACGGAAACGTGAGATTGCTCACGATGAGGTGCGCATACCTGCAGCCATAAAACCACGTCCGTCTGGGTAAGTTGATTTCGATTCTATCGCTTTGCCGTTTATAAGCATGGCACCGTTGCTAATGGGTGTCACAAAATCTATGCCTCAGCGTGTGGGCTCCTATCTAAATACACGGGAACGGAGACGTTTTTCTCGGCAGCCTCTGCGACAAATTTGGTGTGGAGTCCTGTTTCTAAATTGTAATGTAGCTCTCACGTTCATTAGAGTTTACGTCATATTTTAATTGGAACGAAGCCTCCTACGGCCGATCGGGCGTGTGTCGGCATTGTTTAGATTGCATTAGAAGCTAATCTCGATCAAAAGCATTCCTCGTGTTCCCAATCTCGTAATCGAGAGCGCCCGTGTCCCAGGCTTTTTCTCTTGAAGTTGCCCTCAGACTTGTAGGACGAAAGTGTTAATGCACCTTTGTGCGCATTTTATAACCACCGCGCCGGCCCTCATTGGCTTCAGGACGACTACATTCAGCTGCTATGAACGGGTTAACAGTAAAAATTCTTCGTCTGTAGTACGGTATCAGCATGTGCTATATCACAGAAAGTCGAATGCATTTTGTTTCCCTCTGCAAATCCCCCCCCTTAATTAACACACTATACTTTGCACTGAAGACCTTTAAAACTAAAATTATGTCACAAGTCAGCAGAATTTCTTGATGTAGCAAACAAAAAAATTTCAAAAAGGGGCTTCATAGAGCGGTAACACACACACACAGTGTAGTGAAGCAAACTGTCTCTCGAATTAAATTAAACAGATGCTTATGAATGTTATAGGAATAACACTGCAGTAAACGCTCGTTAATTTGTAATGGGAGCCCCTCGTTTTCATGGCTCCTCATAGCAGTCGGCCCACAGTGATCAAAATGTGATGCAAAACCAAACCAAATTCACTCGAGATGCACATCACCGAAACAGCAGCATTTCTCGGCAGATGACAATTCGGACGCTGCACTAGAGCTCTTGGGCAAGCTGCATACGATGCTCGTGGCATCACGACAGAAGAAGCGCAAGCAAACGCAAATTACTGATTAGTTTTAATTTTGATTGCATTAACTCTGGCATGTAAATAAACATATTTTCGAGCCTAAATAGCATCATATATTTCCACACTAAAGCTCACTGCTGACATGAATGCATGTCGATGCTTGTTTCTGGTGCATAACTGACTGATCAATTAATTCTGTTCGTTGTTAGAGCTCCATGAACTTAATTTAGGAAGCACCTACCGCAAGCCTGTAGTAGCATCTAATTCGCGATAACAAGTCCAGAGGTAGCTTCTATGGGTCCTGGCCCACTCACTGAGGTGCGAAGTCCATTCATTCTAGCACATGCCCGCTTATTCAAACTCCACTTAATTCGAACAATTGTGTAGTCCCCTTCGATCTTGAGTTAACGAGCTTTTACTGTACTGCAACTGTTTTTCGGGCATTATACAATGTGCTGATCTAACCAATCACTTTCAAATTGGCATTTTGGAAAGGCTTTCTCAAAAATAACTCGGGATGGTAAGGGTTAGAGATATGCGAGCTTGAAGGAAGTAACCAAGCTGCAACGCAGACCACTACTTTTCACACTGCATCGAGAACCTGATGCACGACAATGCTACGTTTCATTTCCATACATACCTACCTAAAAAAAGTAGGCAAAATGCACGTGCATCTTTGATATTACACCAGACTCTTAATGCCCAATTGAACGACTAAAAATTGACTGGTAGCGTAAAGAGCCCAAGGTGAACCTTCAAACTAATTCACGAGCATGTAGCTTAACGCTCAAGTGCCCCGTAAAGCAGTATGCGGTGCCAAATACGAACAGCGCCGTGACCCGTCATGTGCAGTATCTCGAGGAAATTGCATGCAGCAGTATGACAATACCTATTTTCCTGTTTTGGTCGCTCCACATCAACCCAACAAATGCTATTAAATCATTATTAATAAAATCGAAGAGTTACAATTTCCCCGCACAAGACACCTTAAAAAAAATAAGAAAAATCCTAGGGCAGTGCAGATGATTTCTCTATTGTATCCTAATGTATTTTGTGCCTATGCAGTGCCAAACCAACCATCACATTTCACAGAAAACTTATTATTAACAAATGAAGCAGGTGAAGCACCTCCGGAGCTCCCCACTAAGAATCTTTTCGGGATATGCACGCCTTGCTGGTTCTTACAAAAACTAATTGTAGGATGAGTAGCATAAGGTACAGATGCTGGTTCTTGTGCAGATAAATATTGTCCAAGGTTCGAATAAAACTCCTCAGGCAAGTGTGATTCGGTGACAAAATAAAACATGGACTTACCTTGCTCTAATGGAAATAAACATATAGTATGGGCATTTCGGGGTCGCTTCAGGTCTCGTGTTCAAAATGAAGAGGTGGTAATTATTTATGCGTTAGGTGAAGCAGAGTGCACATGTATATCTCAGGGAGATTATCCTACGTCCAGTTAATCATGTTTTAGTCGTTTGAATGTGTACAGATTTAAAAGTAGAATTGATGATAGGTGCTTCTCTCTAGTGATTATGCTCGCAGAATCCTAATCGATTATGTGGTCATTAGTCATTTGATAACCACATCATCATTTGGAATTCCGCAAGCGTAATCACTACAGAGAAGCACCTATTGTCACGGCTACTTTAAGAGTACAGCGACTGCAACTATCCCTCAGCAGCAGCATTCAAAACTGTCATGTCTACCATTCGCTCTCTGTTGAAGCTCCATTAAAGTCTTAATTTTGCTTATATGAGATTTTAAAATGCTTAACTGAATTTTGAAATTTTTCTTACGGCATATACCACAGTTTGGCTTCTTGAGCTCATTACTTCAAAATGCAGAAATATTATGCCCAAACATCAAGGTATTGTACTAATGAAGAATGCTTTGCTAGCATAACTTAAGCTAATGGCTTCATGGCACATTGCAATAGCACAAGCATTAGAGTGACCACAATTGCACACTAAGGGATGTTGAATGAGTAATTAGCATAATCAAACAAAATTATTTAGTAAAGTCACATTTGTGCCTTTATTCCTCTCTGAAAAATGCAGGAATTCATCGATCTGGAAGCATCACCATGTTCCAGCAAGCCAGTACATCTGGAGTGGTGCCATCAAATACACAAGTGGAAGAGGTGCTGCATTTTCTGACAGTGAATTTAGCACACTTGCTTCCCACACAAAAGGCCACTAACATGTGGAAATACCATGTTTGTGTGTACAATATCCCATTCTATCTTCGCTTACCTCACACACTGCCAAAAGCATCATAGAGTGTGCAGAAGCAAATGTGGAGGTCAGAATAATCTAATGCAATTCAGTAATGATGATGAAGGCAACATTCAAGCCAGTGCTGCATAGTTGAATGAAGCTGATAAACGAGCTGCTGTGTATGAGATGTTGATGAGACTTTGCAGGTGTCTTTAGCGCCATCGCAGGTGCGCTATAACTTGGTCATTGATGATGTCGTTCCGAAGGTAGATGACATCTTTAGTTCTGTCGCATGTCCTTTCAACTGAGAGCTCGTAAAAAATGACAGTCTTCGGAAAAAGCTCAACCAAAACGCACAAATTCTTGTGCCATTTACTAATGTCATTCTGCGTGGAAAGCATGCCACGCGCTGGCGGCCCCGCGGGGGACAGCAGCTGCACACTATGCACATTTAGCTCCGTACTATCTGGTTCCCTGCGCGGGATTAAAGGGACAGTTGCTGGGGTCTTGAGGCGCATATGCCCGGCGGCTCACGGCGTCTCTCGCTGACCGCCGGAGACGTGCGTGCCAGAGAAGAGAACACAATGACCATTCGCATGTTTGTTGCTCAGACGAGGCACGCACGGGGAGGCAGAGGAGGAAACGCAGGTTGGCTTCGCTTCAAGGTCTTCTTCGGGGTATTTTTGTTTTGTTTTTTAGATGTGAAGCATCTTATGGCGAAGCTTAATCCGGTGGTGGTGGTGGTGGTGGTGGTGGTGTGCCGCGTGCCCACCCTTACTGCGCATGCGCAAACAGTTAAAGAAAAAATAAAAATAAAAAACCTCCTCTCCCCCCTCTTTCTCCTCTAGGCATCCCCTCCCCACGGCAACCACACCCTCACTGCGCATGCGCCTCCCTTCCTCTCTCCCCTCTTACACTCCCCCCTCTCTCCATCCCTGCCCGCGGCGTCTAACTCCCCCCTGCGCATGCGCGTCCCCCCCCCTCTCTCTCCTCTCCTACGCTCCCCCTCTCTCCTCTACGCATCCCTGCCCACGGCGTTCACACTCCCCACTGCGCATGCGTGTCACCCCCCTCTCTCTCCTCTCCTCCGCTTCCCCCTTCTCTCGCCTCGCGACGCCGACGCAGGCAGCGTCTGCTAGCGAGTTTCTTGGTTGAAAAAACCGACTGCTCGCGCTGCACAACCGTTCACTGGCCATCCCGTATATATGGCAATGGATCTTGACCTCCAAGGTGGTGCCGGTGGAAGATTTCTCCTGTGCGTTGTTGAACAATAAAAATTCGCAGCGTGCGCGTTAACTAAAAGCGGAGTGCGGGTCTCTGTGTCCAGTCGGAGTGTTCTGTCTCTCATTGCCCATTAGCAGCGATTGGCATGTTCCAGTAGGAAACACTGCTCCATCACTGCCTGCTTTGCGCCTCCCCAGTTTTCTCTCCTGCGCAACGCTGCGATGAGCGCCAGCGTCAACGCCGCCGCCAGTGTAAGCGTTAGCGCCCGCTGCTTCACATCTACACATGGTTCCGTTTAGCGGGAGATGGTGTAATTTTTTTTTCAACCACGTGAGAGTGTTATCTCTGCATTGAAACATTGAAACACTCTGCATTGAAACGCTAGTTGTATAATCACTGTTTCTTAGTCCAGCTAGCAAGCTTTATGGCGAAATATGTTGCCGATAGAGTCATTTTTCGCGTTTCATTGCCTAAAAGTGCATTGAAGCAACAACACATTTACAGCTCATGTTTCTCGAACAATAATAATAATAATAATAATAATAATAATAATAATAATAATAATAATAATAATAATTGTAATAATAATAATAATAATAATAATAATAATAATAATAATAATAATAATGATAATAATAATGTTGTTGTTCTTTTATGTCCCGAAACCACGATATTATTATGAGGGACGCTGTAGTGGAGGGCTCAAGAAATTTTCATTATCTGGTGTTCTTTAACGTGCATCTAAAACACACGGGCCTCTAGCATATCGTGACCATCGAAATTGGGGCCGCCGCGGCCGGGCTTGACGAAGCTTATTCAAAACTAATTCCTATTGATGCACACTACTTTCCAGGGGGCTCTTCTCTGGATTGAGAACCCATTGTAAGGTATTCGGTTGCTGCAATATGCACAATAAAGTGACTAGCTGCGCACGTTATTAGTGAAACTGTGTTGTTTATTAATGATTTTTGCTTTCCTGTATAAGTAATCTCCATTTGTTCGTGGTACTCCAGCTGGAAGCAAAAATTCATGCAATATTCTGAAGTGATGTTTAAAATTTTTGGGACGTTTTTATTTTAAGGAAGTCAGCAGGCTCAATGCCGGGGTCGCGACTCAGAGAAGGCGAAGCATTTTATGCGTTGTCGCGGATGTTCTTAAGTATGATGACCGTTATGTTCTGCGTAAGGCTCTTTCACCTTTTTCACGCTTATTCGGAACGCCTGTGCATTTCTTCGACGGTATACTATGCAACTCTGGCAGTCTCACTTTACGACAGCTCGGAATTATGACACAAGTGTTCCCGGAAACGTTTCCAGCTGAAGCACACTTTAGTGCAGTTGATGCACTGATTGTCATGTTCGACTTGGGGTCTTCACCAACGAATGCCTTGTGTGCGCTCTGGAGGGTTTCTACTCAAATGTCATCAATGACACCGTTGTCACACTTCAACTTAAGTGTGACGCACTTATTTATTCATTTATTTATTTATTTATTTATTTATTTATTTATTTAATATGTGGTTGGATGGTTCATTGGTTGCAGGAGTCTTGTGCGCATTGTGATGATGCATGACGCGACCGCCAAGCGTATCTAGCACAGTGTCTCAACTTCATTGATTTTCGCTCTTGTGTGTCTAGTTTGTACCAGAGTAGCAGGTAGGCGACACAATTCCAGCGGACATCTTATTTCTGCTCAAGAGTTTTTTTTTTTTCTTCTCACGTCTTAGTATTATCAATTCTACAGTTAAGCGTGCTCGGGGTTCATGCTTCCTTACAAATGGGCTTTCCTGGACTATATATGTATCTGACCCAATATGTCAAGCCATTTTTCAGACATTAGTTCCTCAGCACGGTGCTTCGATAGCATTTTGCTGCAATATATATTCACTCTAAGCTGAAAGTGACGGACAGTGATGACATGGTTGCTGAAGGTGACGGACGAAAGAGGACAGTCCACGCAGCAGTGAGCTTGAAAACTCTGCCATGCACCTTATGACAACAGTTGGCGAGGCACGGCTTAGCCATTACTAGTTGTACATAACACGATGCATTTGAAATGCATACTACGTTGAATATGTTACTGAACTTGAAATTCATCACGGAGACTCACCGCAACGGAGGTCCAGGTGACCGCGCTGAGCGTGCACATCCTCATAATCTCTTACGACAGCATGGTCGATGGGCCGCATGACACTTGCAGGAGCATAAACTGATCCGTAGTAGACACTGAAAGTTAAAATTAAACGTTCTCTTGTTTTTTTCAACGACATTTGTTTCATTAGCACCACTACCGCATTTGCGCCATCTGGCTTCAGTGAAGCAGCTTATTTGAAGACGATCATTTTCGAGATGCATTCAAGGATAACGAGCAGCGGGTTTACTAGATGCAAAATAAGGTGGCATACAAAGCAAAGCACACAGTAGATGTGAAAGTGAGAACGTTGGTTACAATTCACCGTAAAATTGCTGCGCACACAAAATACACCCACCAACTGTTTACTTTCGAAAAAAAAAACATGGCTGATCCTTTCGTCATAGGAATCGGTAAAACACGAAAGTGAAACGTGTCTTCACGGAGGTTGATGAGCGTTTATTGTACATGGTTTCGCCACAAGGGCACATGAATGAATGCTATAGCAACGAATTGTAATGTCACGCGATGAACGGCAAGCAGTTCGGAACTTGCAGCTCACTCCTCATGTTGAAAGATCGCACGAGAAGAACGTACACAGGGCGAGCGCGAACTACCAACTGTCACATCTCGACGCTTAAAGCGTGCTGCTCAAGCAGAAAGAAGGACGCACGAAACGAGCACGTAAGTACACACAGGACGAGCACGCAGTGACAATAATATCTGGGGTTTAACGTCCCAAAACCACGATATGATTATGAGAAACGCCGTAGTTGAGGGCTCCGGTAATTTCAACCACGATCTTTATCCAGCACCTAAATCTAAGTACACTGGCGAGTGCGAACTAACAACTGCCACAGTCTCAGCAGCGGGCTTCTTTCGCAAACGCGGCCGCGCCAGCGAGCGAAGTGACCTCCGTGCTCTATGGAACTTCAACGCCAGCACAAGACGTACAAACCTCCGCGATCACGAGATAAGCGTGTGCGCATCGCAACGCGCTCAGCTACGACCTCTAAAGCGCATCCTCGCGGCTGTCGCGCCATTTCGCTAGTCATAAGAAAAACACGCTGAAGTCGCCGATCTCTGTGTACCGCCGACAGTAAATGCTGTATATAAATAGCTCGCCGTTAGTACTCCGAAGAACGTATGGTTCGTGAGCGATTCGTGTCGCGCTGCTCATCGAGAGGTCGTAGGTCTGACTCCCGGTGACGGAACTTTTTCTTGTTTCTTTCATTGCCATCTGTTAGTGTACATTTTGCAACGTCAATTCCATGACGGAAATACGTCAGTAGAGCCGTGGTGGACCCCGGCATAAAACACTATCGTGTTAAAAAAAAAGTGTGAACATATACCCATTGAGCACGTACACTGACGTCTTTTCTGGAAGTGAACACGAGAGCGCGTGACCAGCGCTCTGTGTCGACTGTCTACAACGCCATCAACCGATAACTTCAGGAAGCATGTCCGCTTTTGCTGCAATCTATTGGCAAACAAAATTAAGAGTCACGGCCGTTGTACAAGCGCTGCTAGATCACGCTGCCGCTTTGGTCTCTCAGCGGGCGATGCCGCCAAAAGCGGACATGCTTTCTTCAGTTGTCGAGTATGGTGTCGTAGACTGCCGCCGCAGAGCTCCGGCCACGCGCTCGCGTGTTCCCTTTCATAATGTACCACAGCGTACCCAACGAGTCATAAACATTTAACGTAAAATGGGCCACACACTTTATGCGAAATGCAACAGTGCTAATTTTTTGTCGTTGATTGCAACCGATGACTCACTAACAAACTTTAATGCGCAGTTTTTTATGCGAAAAGCATTTGTCAGTTCCCGTTTTACATTGGTGTTATCGAAAAATAAGGTAGAGTTGCCACCACTGCTTTTTAACCATGAGTAGAGAAACTAGCTAATCAGGAATATTCCAAATATGTGGTTTTCCCTATTGTAAGCAAAGACATTGCGTGTACTGCAACACAGTTCATCCGAACGCGCAGTATGTTCTGGGCAGCTTTGCGAGCGACGTACGTGTGCTAATTTTTAAAGTAGACGTTGTGTTCTCTACATGACTTCTGGGCATTAAGCAACTCCCGCATCGAGCGCAATGATAACGTGGTGCCCAGACCGTCCATTTTAGTACAAATGTTTCATGTTGCCAAATTTCCGTCACTGCGAAGGAAAATTTGAAGTATTAAATCAGTAGAAATGAAGGTAAGGCGTGCGATCACGGACGCAAGAGTGCAAAACAAGACAGCACAAAAGGGCTTCTATTATGATCAATCGATACCTGCTAGCATTTTTGTTATTTTAAGATAACCGTTTATTGAGGGTCATAGCTTTTCACGAAAGTCTTGGAGATGTCTTGACATCATTGGAAAGAAGAGCCATCGTTTGGTACTAGCTGAACCTGGCGTATCAATGTGTCTCGAGCGCAAGTGAGGTGACTGTCACTTTTTAATAATTTGTAGTAACGCAGAAAGAATTTGACAGTTCTGTCAAATTCACCATTCACCAGAAGTGCAATATATACCAAATGACATTGAATGTGCTGCATAAAAGAATATATTTGCCCATCACGTCGGAGCGTCACGTTATTTCAATTCCAAGCAAATAAAAATATACAGGTGAACTCTCCAACTGCTACAACTCCGCCTTAACAGAAAGAAATTCTGACGTGCATGCGCTTTCTGTACCCCTATAGCAGCTCACAGTGTTGGACATCGTTGCAAACGCGAACTCACCCTTTTTCTCCTCCATAAGCCTTCGTGTGAACCAAGTGATAAACGTCTCCGTTCTGAAACAAGGAAAGAAAGCAGGATAAATATGACGGTAGAGACAGGGCCTGCGACATTCTAGAAACGACCATAAACCAAGAAAACGAGCCGGGTATATTCTTCAGATAATGAAGCTATGTGTCAGGGAAGCGCGAGAGGAAGATTTTTTTCACACCAATTCAGGTGCCTAACTCCTCGAGTACGTAAGCTGTACAGTACTTGCTGTACAAGCTGTACTTCTTTCGCGGCAGCGCTAAACCATTCCAATGAAGCCTAAATGCACCCGCACACGATTTACGAAGTGGTCGTACACAAACGACTACATGATCATCATCATCATCATCATCAGCCTGTCTACGCCCACTGCAGGGCAAAGGCCTCTCCCATGTTTCGCCAATCAACCCGGTCCTGTGCTTTCTGATGCCACGTTATACCTGCAAACTTCTTAATCTCATCTACCCACCTAATTTTCTGTCTCCCCCCTCACGCGTTTGCCATCTCTTGGAATCCAGTCAGTTACCCTTAATGACCAGCGGTTATCCTGCCGACGTGCTACGTGCCCGGCCCATATCCATTTCTTTTTCTTGATTTCAACTATGATATCCTTAACCCCCGTTTGTTCCCTGACCCACTCTGCTCTCTTCCTGTCTCTTAAAGTTACACCTATCATTTTCCTTTCCATCGCTCGCTGCATCGTCCTCAGTTTAGGTTGAACCCTCTTTGTAAGTCTCCAGGTTGCTGCTCCGTAGGTAAGTACCGGTAAGATGCAGCTGTTATATACCTTCCTCTTGAGAGATAGTGGTAGACTATCATTCATGATTTGATAATGCTTGCCGAATGAGCCCCATCCCATCCTTATTCTTCTAGTTATTTCACTCTCATGGTTCGGCTCCGCGGTTACTACCGGTCCTAAGCAGACGTACTCCTTTTCAACTTCCAGTGTCTCGCCACCTATCGCAAAGCGCTGTTCTCTGCCAAGATTGTTCCACATTACTTTAGTTTTATGCATATTAATTTTCAGACCTACTCTTCTACTTTCCGTATCCAGTTCAGTAATCATAAGCTGTAATTCGTCTCCCCCCGTTACTCATCAATGCAGTGTCATCAGCGAATCGCAGGTTACTGAGATGCTCTCCATTAACTCTTATCCCTAACTCTTCCCAATCTAGGGAACGACTACATATCAAGCGCTTAAGCCAGCGGTTGAGTTCCACGCGTTTGTCTTCATAACGAGCAAAATGAATTCAGTAAGATTTTTTTGCTAATGAACCATCTTCTTTTATTCGTGAGAGTACAGGTTGCTCTTCCTCGCGTAAAATCTTAAACATGAGACTAAAGGAAGGAATTTTGATGAATTATGAGACACACACGTAGCGAGTGCCTTCATTCACTTACAAGTATAAGGGGAGCTCTTAGTCATTTCTTATCAAAATTATGTCATTTCGCTTCCTTTCCTTAGTCTGTCCTGATATTTTTCGCCTTTGGGTATCCTATGTAATATCTATCGTAAAGAAGTTTTGAAGAGCTAGTTCGCCTGTCATCGTCGTTTTAATGGCTAACAACTTCTAGACACACGCATAGTAACGCCTGAGTTTGTTTTGTCTTCCACATAATGCCTGAGCATGTGTCCTCAGGCGCGTAACGACAAATCCAACGTGTAACACGAGCCATTTTCGACTTGCATCCATCCCCCACACATTTTTACTCCTATTCTGCCTATTGCTGTTGTAACAAAATCTCAACTTTCAGGCCACCCGTTTTACTATTTCTTTTTTTCGACTATAATACCGAAGTTCTCATACATAACCTCTACTTTTGTGAAGTTTAGAAACATGAAGTCATGCAAGAAACAGACTTGAATATTCTTGAAATGATTGAATCTGTGGGATATTGAGGTTTTACTTAGCCAGTCACATAGTTCTTGCTTTATAACAAACTGACCATCTCTATGATTTATTGAATGGCATTTTACCTTAGCCGAAATACAGTTACAAGTATTACGAGGAGGTCTGCTTTCACGAGTACTTTAGATGCAGAAAAACTGATCACCTCAAGAAAACCGACGTGGTGGTCTTCCTTATAAACGCCGTCACGCCTGCGACCTGTAACAAAACGTTCATTTTATTCACTTTAGTCACCACTGACAAAATGAATGCTAGATAGTTTTGCCGCGGAAAAAACCATAACTTCACCAAATTACTTGAATCAAATGTAATATAAAACCACCCAAAATCAGTAATAAAAAAATGCGCGCTGAAGTAACTTTTAACGACAATAACTTAGTCGTCCTAATGTACGAGGAAGGCCGCAATGCATAATCATGCAGAGAGCAATGAGTGCCAAAATATTTTTCTCCTATTGGGGCCTAGCTTACGAGTTTGCTTGACTTATCTGCGTACTCTAAACGTTATCGCACACTTCTGTGCCTGTCGGCTCCTGAGAATCTCTGTGTGCGTTCCTAATCTCTGGATATGCGCACTTACCGTTCTTTTTCAATGGCCTTCGATGGGACACGTGTGACAGATATCAGATATAGTCGGTATGACTGCCTCTATGTGTTACACTTGTTATCACTGTGTACAAGAGGCACCTGGATTAACGGAACATTTTATGTTTATTTTCTATCGTTCAAATCAGATTGAGTGCACGAGGAGAGCACATCCAAAAACGTGCGTGACTATCAGCAATAGTGCTGGCCTTGGCTTGTGCCGAAAACGATGACTCATTTGCAAATTGCCGAAGCCAATCAATTAAATACGCAAATCAAGTTTCTGACAGCCGAGGACCGTGCTCGGTGCTATTGATCTACAGCACGTCTTGTTGTTTTGTCCTGGACACCAGTTAACCCGAAACAAAAGTTTAATCTTCACCGTTGTCATTGTTTCAGACTTATTTGTCAAAAGCACGTGGCACTATGACTAGTTAACCATTTCGTTCGTCTGAATCGTTAATCGTAAATTACTTAATTGCTTTCTCTAAGCACGCACTAGTTCATTACTTAATTAGGGAGACCTTGTTGTACGTTTTATGGCACTTCTTTGAACGCGACCATAAAGGTATGGCGGCTTCAATTCTTCCATGATCATTTGAATTGTTATCCTCGAAGGCAATCACAAACGTTTTTTATTAGCATATACTGAGCAAATGGCAGCTATTTGCCTTCGTAGAAATTTAGCGTATCTTGCACACTCCTAACCGCAAAAGGCACTCACATGCATTAATTTATCTGCCAATTTTCGGTTGTTGGTCGCTAAGCTTTCAAATAATTCCTTATTACTTCCGGTACTCACAGGAAGCACGCTTCTAGGCGAAGCAGCGAAACCATGTTATCCTAAAAAAATAGCATACCGGACCTCTGGTTTACTACGTGACGGAAACCCAAATGATGTTTCCAACTCAAATGATGTTTCCATGCATCACATAAAATATGGAAACGCTTATCTCTTGCTGAGTTACTCATTTTCTGCTCCAACCAAAAGACTTTGTTCATAAATACAAGATCAGTTCACTAAAGCTCATGTCTTATTATTAGAGACCGGATTATAGGCAAATGCCTATTTTTTTCCTTGCGTTCCTATCGCGCCACTTTGATATATGAGCATGAATTAGGGGTAAAGGAGGGCTTTTATAGTGTTTTTATAGTGCCTATAAATGCCTATTTTTGGGGTTTGTGCCTAAATGTCTATAAGTGCCCATAAATGCCTATTTTAAAAATTGGTGCCTATATGAACGCTATTTAGCCTCAAATTTTGTTTTCGAGTACAGTTTGAGACCGTAATTCATGTTACCGGGCAAAATTGACGTTTCGAAACGTTATGGGGTGCAACAACCTAGTTCTCTTGTTCGACAAACATCCGGGAAGCAACCGGTAGCAGCAGTGAAATGGGACGCGCCGGCCACCTTACCCCACCGTACTGACATGGCGCGAGCTGTTGGAGCAGGGAAAAGGAAAAGACGCTATTTCTGCAACCCTAAATGGGAGTACGTCCCAGCGTGTACAGTGGAATTGGGAGAGGAAAATAAAGGCGGGAAGAGGAGAGGGGAAGAAGAGGAGAGTGGCGTCTATGGCCCAGGACGTGGCGGGCGGCTTTTACCGCCGGTTTTCCAGTTCAGTGTTTCCATGGAATTGAAGCACCTCCTTGAATAATTGGGCGTGGTGGGGGGCAGAAAACAGCAGGTGCCTGCGCGCAGCAGCAGGAATATGGAGAGCGAATGCGAAACCATGGAGTGCCGTCAGGGGAAAGTAGAAAGTAGGTAAAAAAATCACGCCATATCCACGAAGTGAATGATGATGAGTGGGCGAAGCTCCGGAAGTAATCTGGTAGACCGTCAATCCCCGTAAATTTTGCCCACTCGATCATCATACAAAGACCTGACACACAAACGCTGGGATGTGGTTTGATTATACATACAGTATATACACAATGTTTCATTATTTACATATTGATAAAGTATATACACAATGTTTTATTATTTACATATGTGCTAGATGATGATTTTGTTCAAGAACTCTACGGACCACAAGGAGGGGGTTCGCCTGATTTTCTTTTCCTCATATATGACGTTAAGCTTAGGGGAACGTTTGTTGTCGGCGTTGCCGTTTTGCCTTTCGAGGGCGAGAGCGCGTTCACGATCGTTTTCATCCATGGCAGAAAGAGAATGTGCGGTCTGGAACGCGCTTATACTTCATGCTCATCAGCGTCATCGTCATCATGTGTAGTGGGTACATTCCACTATACTGGAACGCGCTTATTCTCCGTGGTCATCAGGCGTCATCGTCATCTTTATCACGTGGAGTGGGTACATTCCACTATACGTGGCTATCTTCCTACCACTACTACTACTACTACAGAGGAGGGACAGACCCATACCCTAAGGAGGTTCGCCCCTTAAAAAAATCAGATGTGCACATGACTTTTGTTTCGTTTGTAATTTACTCTTAAAGGGACCTTCACCAGGTCACATGAGAAATTTTAGTCAGATACTGGAAGTGTTCGCATGCCCAATGAAGAGCATTGTACCACAAGAACTTTTAGGGGTGAAGCTCCTTAAGGCGTAGGCTTGTCTGCCGTAGTTGTCTGTCATAGTCACCGTATAGTGGAATGTACCCACTACACGTGATAACGATGACGCCTGATGACCATGAAGAATAAGCATGTTCCAGTATAGTGGAATGTACCTACTACACATGATGAAAATGACGATGACGTTGATGGTATGGAAAAACTTTATTTAGGTCCGTCGACCATGAAGAGTAAGCGCTTTCCAGACCACACATTCTCCTTCTGCCATGGATGAAAACGATCGTGAACGCGCCCTCGCCCTCGAAAGGCAAAACGGCAACGCCGACAACAAACGTTCCCCTAAGCTTAACGTCATATATGAGGAAAACAAAATCAGGGGAACCCCCTCCTTGTGGTCCGTAGATCTCTTGAACAAAACCATCACCTAGCACATATGTACATAATAAAACATTGTGCATATACTTTATCAATATGTAAATAATGAAACATTGTGTATATATTGCATATATAATCACACCACACCCCCGCGTTTGTGCGTCAGGTCTTTGTATGATGATCGAGTGGGCAAAATTCGCGGAGGATTGACGGTTTACCTGATTACCTCCGGAGCTTAGCCCGCTCATCATCATTCACTTTGCGGATATGGCGTGATTTTTTTTAATTGGTGCATTACGAGCCGTGAAAGCATGATGCCGGTAGGTGAGCTTGAAACCTTTGCCACTCGCAAGCCAAATTCCTTCCCTGCCCTCTTCGGTATCAGAGAAACTCGGAGCCGGAAGATCACACGACGCTGACGCATCAACACGCCATGCGCACGCAAGATTACACTATGTGCACATGACATGCCCAAGCCAGGTCGTGCGCACAAGAGGTGTTGTATCGTTTCGGCGTTCGCTCTATAGTGTACTGCCTGTTTCTGTGGGATGGATTCGTCTATGCGTTTGGAGAGGCTGGCATGGATCCTGTATCCTTACCACGACACAGCACGTCGCGTCGCGCCATTGGAACTGCTGTAAGGGACGATGCACCAAAAACATGCTAAGCGTTGTCTGGGCTGGCGCCTGCACGACGCGGGAACGGCGAGGACACGAACACAAAAGAAATATAGGCAGCTAAGTCTCGCATCGCTCTCGATTCGAAGAAAAAACTAAAGAAAAACGTGCACCCATTCCGTTTGTATGTTTTAATATTTCTATTAACTTTCATTCTTCTATTCAAGCAACTGATTGCACAAATTACACATGTAGCCTCGAATAATTCTCGCAGTTTCATGTACTACTGTGACATACACAGGACCATTCCTTGTTGAACTTCACCTCCCCGACATTGGTGCGCGCGCGTGAGATAAAGGGCGCGAGGCATTCAGTCTGACATTTCACCTCCTTCCGGGGAGCTTAGCGTTGCAAATCTTGGCAGACGTGATCGTTAGTGCAGTGCATGCATTCCACTTCTAGCTCGAAACGCTCAAACCTGGTAAGGGGCCCTTTATGGTGTTCACACAAAGAGGAGAAATTGACCCTGCACTATAAGACCCGGCCAATACGAGGCTAACAGACCCTTCTGGCCTTTTAGTGGTCTCGCTATTGAATCCTGTGCTGCCCTTCGCAGCCATGCCAAAAAGAAGCAGGCCCAAGAGCGTGTTTATTCGATGGTGGACACTTAGCTTACCATTCTGGACAATAAAAGGAGAGACCGTGTTCTGGAAACCGTGCCTTAAAAGGGACCATTGCATGGCTATGTTAAACCATTAACGCCTTTGTACAATCATAAAATATAACAATTGTTTGCTTTCCTGCCGTAGACTAGGTCGCGCACGTCCTTATTCGAAAATTTGAGTTTTTGTACAAATTTATTGTGCCTATATTTACGATTTTGGGGGGCCTAAAACTGTGTTTTTCCTGCCTATTTTTGGCGCCTAAAACACGATTTTTAGTGCCTAAAAATCCGGCCTCTATTTATCATCGTAGGCGTGCATAAAATTATTGTTTCCCACAAAAGTTATGTTACTGAACTTAATCACAAGGTGTAGGTTTTTAGAAAACTTCTGTTTTTTCCCAGCTGCAGATATGTCTCCCGTTAGGCGTGACACTTCGGTTAATCATTTTCGTTTGGTTGTTTTGTATTGCCACATGTACTGCTTTCTTTCAATCTTTATGTTACCGCCCATTACATCTGTAACTGCTGCTCTGAGGAAACCGCGCCTCAATGAATGGGAACCATCTAGATAATCTTAGAACCTTGCGACGAGATTAGGCGCAAAACGCAAACAGTAAAGTTTGTGTTAGAACTTACACGGCATTAGCGATAACGCTTGAATCTACGGTGGCACATGCATAAATGCCGACGCGCTTCACCGCTTGAAAAATTATCGACGACCGACGCTCCTTACGCCAATATCAGTATACAGCATGCATTGCTTAGTGTAGTATGAGTTTCCGTTTCTCGGCAACAAGCTTGGCCAAAAATTCGTAGAGCACTTATTCAAAAGCGAGGGGTACTTGTGAAAATATTTCAATGCTCCGAGAACTTTTCACGTCGCCTTCATCTCTGAAACACTTAACGAAATAGCGAGATGATATTAAAACAGTGATTCGAAAAGACCATAAAAAGCGAGCTGTTTAAAGCTACGAAGTTCAGATTGCTTTCAGCCCATAGCGCCGTAACAAGGAAGTGACGCTGTGTAACACGCACTCACCTTGATTCCTAATCTTGTGTCCCCAGAGGAACAACTCTCTCTGCTCACCATCCACTATGATCTCGCCAGACAACATACCAGCTTGATCATAAGAATCCATTTCACTTGCCAGCCTGAGGAAGAAAGGCAATAGAACAATTAATCTTCATGAAATCAAGTAAGCTGTTACCAAACCGAAGATATCATATTATAATACAAAGCAACAATTTCTTGGTTGCTCTTAAATATTACAATTCGTTGAAATATTCATTTTCAGACAAGCCTATATAGCAGATTAGTTGGTTCTGTAGTGAACGCTTACCTGTGAACAACCTGCAGCATGTGAAGCGCTGATTCTGCAGCACAACTCTCTGCCAACATAGCCGGTACCAACTCCGTTGGCTGCTCCAACGTGTGTGACGTAGAAC
>JALIZH010015145.1:0-39393 GCA_030522465.1 Rhipicephalus appendiculatus
ACAGTACAGCTTTGGTATCGATTAACCTGACTGAACCATTGGTTCTTGCGTACGGTGTCCGCACAAGGAGCGATGAGCGTCGATGCGACGCGCTTTCAGCCAGTGCACACAGGCCGCCGCAGATAGCCGCCGGGCGCACTCCCCGGCACTTCGCTGACTCATACGTGAAAACACAGGCTTGTCACTTGGTACGCCTTATTGAAGTAACATGAAGGCATACTTTCCTGCGCATTCAATTTGTTTTTTAGCGATCGGTTAGGTAGTTGCAGCTATCGGTATAGCAATGCAAATCTGCACACTGACACAGCTGCTGCACTAGCATGTCGTCGCTTGCACAAGCAAATACAGATTATTCAATCAAATACGCGCGTACTTATCGAACGACATTACAGTCGACATAAAGCTTCTGTGCACGTCAACCAACGGAAAGAGCGAGAAACGGCTCTTGTACTCGGCAGTAACAGCTGATAATCCGCCCCAGATCCTTGTAATTTTTGTATATTTTGTTTTCCATGTTATGATTCTGAACGAAAGTTGGCGCTGTTGGCCATAGCCGCATGTCATGCGTGGCTGGCAGCAGTTTTAATCTCATGAAGATGCAAGGTTTAGTTGGGAAAGACAATCGCGTCTGTGTTGAGAATGCGACCCGTGAAGCGAAACGGCTTGTTTTGTTTTCATCAGTTTGTTTACGGTGTAGTCAGCGCTGTGAGACGTTGCGTGGTGGTAGAGCTAGTACTCGCCTGGTAATCGGGAGGTGGCGAGGTCGAATTCTGCTGGTGAAGTCTTTTTTTTTTTTCTTTTTTTGTGAGGCAGTTTTTCTTTCTTTTTTTCCTTTTTTTTTTTTTTTTTTTTTTTTTTTTTTTTTTTTTTTTTTTTTTTACGAATGTCTCGAGTGTCTACGTTACTCTAGTGGCAATTAGCCTGTGCCATAAACTAATTTTTGGCGACGGGTTAGAAGTTGGCGCTGCTCCTTGCTTCTAAGGTGCCGCTGTTGGCGTTTTCGGAATGAAACGTTCACAATCACAAAACCATACTTTTGTTATCAGTGAAAGTTATTCTACTAAGTTGACGCAATAAACTTGCATCTGTGGCGTCTACGCTCAAAGGCGTATGGTTACGAGACAGTTATATTGCTTTGAGGCGTCGCCATGGTCAGATGCAGGCGCTACATTGCTAAGGACGGAGTACCAGACCCCATTCACGCCGCATCGGCACGAGAGTTGCATAGATTGGGAACTCCGCCTGAGTAGCAGAGCGTTCGCAGCCTCTTTTACTCTTCCTTCAAGGAAAGAGTACGTTCGGCGGCTAACTCTGCGCTACTCCCCCACGGAGTTAAAGAATTCTGGCGAGAGTAATGCAGTTGCCCTGCTCTTCAAGTACGCCCTCAAGTTCTGTGAGTGTAGTCGTGAGTGAATGTGAGCTGTTGCGATGAGTGTAGCTCGCGAAGGCGTAGCTTTGTTGGCAATGTTCTTAGAAAACGAAGCATGGCTGTGTGAGGTTGTTTGTTTTGTACTAAATGCAGAGGATACGATGTTTTCCGAGCGTGCAAGCAGAGGTGCCGTGTGTGGGCGGAGCCTGCGCGCTGATTGCTCGTTCGCCCCATGTGTCGTGAATCGTCGTACGCCGCGTGCGGCGCCGCACGTCGGATCGGATGCCGAATCGCACCATGTGTCCAGCGCAAAGCCGAATCGCACCATTACAGCGCTGCAACCCGACACGTCGAGTTTGGTGGCCACTCAACTAGAGCATTTTTTTATCCCCAACAGGACCTTTTCTCCGATGAATATGGTTTCCCTTTTATACGGGGATACGGAACTGTTTTGACTAAGCGTGCCCGTCTCGTCTACACACAACTTTGACCACATGTTTGAAAAGTCGAAAGCGTTAATGAAAAAGCATGTCCTGTCTTCGCGTCACTATAATAGTATCTGGGTTTTTATGTCCCAAAAACCACGATATGATTATGAAGGACGCCGTCGCGCAGGGCTTCGGAAATTTCAACCATCTGCGTTAACATGCACTGAGTTCGCACAGTACACGGGCCTTTAGCATTTCGCCTCCATCGAAATGCGACCGCCGCGGCCGGGATCGCGCCTTCGACCTTCGGATTAGCAGCCGAGCACCGTAATAGCTACACAACCGCACTTCGCGTCACAGGATTAATACTTTTGTTTTGAGTACTTTTACAAATGTCGTGAACGTGCTATTCGCCCCTAAAACGAAATCCACGGGGCGCTGCGAAGTTAGGCAACACTGGCAAAGATGGCAGCTGTATTGAGGTCCATGTGCGGATTGTTGCTGTTGGAAATGCTGCGTTTTGTAGATTGCGATGTCAAAACGTGGTGTATCAGCGCTGTCTCTTAATGAGCGCTAGTAAAGCGCGTGAGTATGAACGTGAGTGAGTGCCTGTGAGTATGAACAGACGAGAGAATGAAAGTGAGTAAGTATACGTGCAAGCGTGAGTTAACGGGAGCGCCCATGAGTGTGAGTACAAGTATGGATGTGGGTGACATTTTTTCTTCATTTGTTCCCGTCTGTGTGCGGTGTTCTGTCGAAGGTGGGAGTGTCTTTGCCTCCCAGTTCTTCATTTCGGCCGTCGGGAGGGGCAAGGTCGACGATGAAATAAATGTCGCACTGTTCGTGCACGTGAACGTCTGGTGTGAATTTGGACGCTCAAGAAATCCCAGTGCGGCTGTGAACTGTTATACTGAGCCTGTGATCTCCGATGGCCCATGCTCTTGCATTACTGGATTTCTAGCGAAATGCAAGCACGCATCAGCCGTTCTTATCCACTCCTAGGTAAGTGCTGCAGCACTGCCACAAACCGTGTCAATCAGCAAGGCAGACAAACGGTTCGGCAGTGTTTTGTGGGCAGGTGGGCTAACGCAGTTGGCAGTGGCCGCGGGCATCGTTTATCAAATGCTGATTGCCCAGATCAACACTGCGACACGTCAGTATTTGCAGCGCCTTAGTCTGTCAATTACTTCTGCGCGACCTCGTCTATGTTTAAGCCTAAAGGATCAGGCGGTGACGGTACATTGAGCAGAATAACAAGGTTTCGTGCTGCATATTCGGTGCGGCTACAAGAGGAGGCTGAGAGAAACGATCACTATGAACTGCTAAAAATGATGGTAGGAAACTTGTTGCCCATTTTCCTTAAATGCGGATAGCTTTATTGATTTCTCTGTGTGTTCGTGTGCGTATACGGTGATCCGCATGCGTCAGAGGAATTGAGGTGGTCGCAAACAATACTGCTTACCTGCTGCTATTGTACACAGCAATTTCATTACAGGTAGGAGTGAATTAGCCCCTTCATAGCTCCCTACGATGAGGCATCGGCCAGGTTTTGCCACGTACGCGTGCCCACAAGTCGAGGGAATCGAGCTCATAGCATCTCAAGAGCGAGGCCCTAAGCTACTATGACACATATGATATAGCAAGCATCTCTTGCCGTGAGACCAAATCCAGTGCGCGTACGAGACATTTACGCCACGCTGATAACAACACTACGAAGTCTTCAATTTTGTCCACCGCTTTTGCACAGCGCATGATTACTGTGTTTTTTTCGCCCAAAAGAAGTGGGTTCGAACCCTAGTTGCGGCGATCGCCGTTCGATGGAGGTGAAATGCTATGCGCCCACGCACTAATTTCGGAGCCCCGGCTGCTCGAGATTACTATAGGAGCGCTCCACTAAGGCGCCAATCGAGCCGCTTCGGGGCGTTATTGTCAACCGATGCCAATTAATTCCAGCGGTGTTATACATAGGATTCTTTGATGCCATTTGAAGAGTGCAGCAAAGTTTTAGTACAGCGACGTATTACCTGCTCCTGAAGTGCTAAGAATCAACACCCATCATCGGAGTAACATTGCCGGTGCGGAGGTTGGCTATTTACGCCGTTCTTCGCCGTTCACTCAGAAAACACAAAATTGCGAAAAGATACTATCCTACCTCTCCGCCTCAACCACGTGCATAACGAAACGCACAGGGGCTCTGGAAGTGCATCTGATGTGTGGGGGCGACGTCGGCGGATGTCGCATCGTGTCTGAATGTGTATCACACATACAGACACGGTATATATATATATATTCCTTAGCAAGAAAACGATTCATCGTGGGAAAATTTATCACGAAAGAGAACGAGGCTTCCGAATTCAAATATGACGTGTCTGCCGGGTGGAATTGTTTTTTAAGTTTTTCTCGGCTGTCGGGAACATACACTCCCTATCTAGTTCGCTCATAGCACCCTCGGCCTCTTTTTCTTGTATTTTGTGCCTCATTCGGAGTCTATATCAGCCAGATGACGCTGATGCCGTCTCATGAAGCCACCATAACACGTTGACGTGAAACAACAAACACAAAGTCTTGAGCTGTATTAGGAGAAAATGAACTATCGTTGCAGCTCACCACGTCATTGAAGCCGACAGAGAAGTCGGTGTTCTTTGTCCGCCTTCTCTCCAGAGATGACGTTTTCTGGCGTTATAGACGTTTTCTGGTGTAACTTTCTCCCTTGGGCGTCTGATACTCAATCAGTTAGGGACTTAATTTAGAGGTGCGCTAACGAGAAATATGAAGTTGAGCTGGAATGAACAGGGCTATTGAAGAATGCGTGCAGCTTTGGTTGGGTGCGGAGAAATGACTTAATAGTAGAGATATTTGTGAGCAAAGACCGAATATCTCTTACTCATTTTCTCTCGCCCAAGATTCGGTGTTGAAGCGATGTCGTTGCGAATCTCATTGCTCTGAGTGAATTACAAGGCGCCATGATACGTCACCACGTGTGCAAACGGCCGCTGCATTACCGCGGCTTCGTGATTGCCGCGATGGATGAGGTTGCAGATTGACTCCTCTCAGCGAATATTTCACCATGGAAGCAGGATTGCTTTTCAGTGAGTCTGAAATGATCGCCGGGCTATAGCGACAGCTCTTTCTGCGCTCGATGTCTGGCAGAAACCAACGGAAACCGAAGCCTCGTTTTCGTCGACGGCAAGCGAGGCATCCAGTTGCCGAATGCTTTTTGTGTACACGCGTATTTTATTGTGTTTTTATTAATGACGATTTCCTTCGCGAGGCAGAGCAGTGAGAGCATGGCCATGCTGGGCCACATAATCCGCCCGTGGAATGCGGCACGCATCCGAAGAGCGGGTGGAAGGGTGCCATATATAGGGGAGAAATGTACCATGTAATCGAAACCATCGAAGCCCCCTCCGAGGGACAGCGGCTTAACATGCATGAAATCCGACGCAGAATATTGCGAAGCTCACTCGTATAAACAACATCAACATTGCTGGGGTCAAACTCCACCTGGCTGCCGCTATTACCACCGCGCTTACCATCAGAAGCAAAATAAAAATGGGTGAGGAAGATGGCACGATGAGTCGCTCTTGACCAATTGCGGCCGGACTGCGTTTCTGATCACCACGAGAAAGTTGAATGGGCGTAAGCAGATACGGACTTCACTTTATCGCTATTTTCTCGCTTGCTAAAGCTCAGTTCATAGGAAGAATGGCATGAATTTAAAGGGGGTACTGACACAAAAACTTTAGCCTCGCGTTTTTTTTTGCTACAATGTGTCGCTGGGGGGCCTGTTACTCATAACACGGCACCTCGTTTGCTGCAGCGCGCGACAGATATTTAATTACAGGCTCCTCATTACCGACCAGTTTCAGTTTCGGTTTGAGAGAGCTCGAAAAACGACAAGCCGCCGGGTGCAACTATCACCACCTAGCGTGCGCAGCTCTCGAACACGTCAGCACACAGAACTGTGACACACTTCCGCACGGTCAGCATGAAGAAGTCCTTTCGAATAGGAAACGGGACAGCAGTGTCGCCAAACACAAAACTTTCAACGCATGCGCCGCGGCCACGGACTCGCGACCAGCCGCCGAGAAGTACAGACTGCTGGAACAAACGCGGCAAAAGAAAAAATGGCGGCTATGACGTCATCATAACTTGTTGCAGCGTGGTCATGTGAGGGGAAGCAGGGGGGGTCACCGAGGGTCACCTCTGATGGTGTCAGTAGCGCGAGAGAGTCGATCGCTCACGCAAACTTCAAAATTAATTTAAAATACCTTCCAAGCTATATTCGCTGTTTATATTTTGCAGATGATATACACATGTTCACGGGATCGAACCCGCACGCTGTCTCGGCCGCGAAAGTTTGTGTCAGTACCCCTTTAATCGTAATGAAATGACATTCCATTACAGTTCTACTTCTTGTTTCTCTTTAGTGTTATTGTGCACGAGGCTCAGCACTGGGGACACGGGCGCTTCCGTCGTTGTGACGTGCTTAAGTAGGCTCACGTGATGCCACCTTGCTTCACGGAACAGGGGTGTAGCCAGTGGGGGGTACGGGGGGGGTGCACCCTCCCCCCCCCCAAAAAAAAATTATCACCTGCCCCCCTTTGTCCCCCCCCAAGAGCAAACATAGTCAAAATAGAGCCCCTAAATTCCCCGCCTCCCCCCCCCCCCCCCCCCTTAAAGGAACTCACTTATCGTGGGTGTCCCCCCAGTAGAAAAATCCTGGTGCCGCCCCTGTCACGAAACCATGTTCAAACGACGGGAAGCCGGCGGCCTGAGCGCGTTTTCTTCTTTCAGTTTGCAAGTTCAATCAGCCTCATTTTAAAACCAATTCATATGCCCTAACATTCAGAACCAAGAGCTTAGAAAGCGGGACCAATGTTTACGGCGGCATGGGGCTCTTGTGCTGTGTGCACAATTAATGCACCACGTATACAAAGGAGCAGGATGTAATTTTATATTAATGGATTTACCTGAAGGATAACGAACATCACGATTCATGGCTCATAAAGCTTTGAAATGGCAAGGAACCGAAGTCTGGCCCACGTGTTTCCAGCATGAACTTCCGAGAAGGCGACTTTTGCCGACTAGGAGCGCAAACGTTAAAGGGGTGGTGCCACCAAACTTGTGGCTTGCGCGTTCTTCGCTGCAAGCGTTTCTTATAGCTCTAGGAAGCATGATACACGCACCAAGATTCACGTATTCTCGCTAAATAATTTATATCGTCTTATTTATGAGGGCAACTTTCGGTTTCGGTTTCAGGGCGCCAAGTTGGGCAGTTACGTAGAAGTGTAGGAGGCTTGGTCACGTGACCACACAAGGCTCGCGTGAAGATGCGCAGCACTTAGCCAGGAAGCGATCGAAACTCAGCGAGCGATGTAGCAACCGATGCTTTGCGTTCTGGAGGTAACGGAGCTCCGCAGGTCACCACAGATATGGTGTGACGTCACTACAAATTTCGTTGTCCTTCCTATAGATCTACGTCAGTTTTGATGCGCTAGCGATAGGCATCGACCGGGAGAATGAGCATTTAGGTACAATTTGGAAGTGAATTAAAATATATATTCTGAACGTTTGCTGTGTCCGACCCTTCGTGTGGAAGGTCCTTGCATACAGAGGAAACCCACAGCAGGCTTGTTATAGCCTCGAAATTTGATGGCACCACCGCTTTAATTTGGTGAGCAACAGTGAGCTCACAAGAGACACTTTCCCCTTCCAGTAAAGACGTCCACACCTCTAAATCTTTTAAAAAATTACTTCGGCAATCATATCTCGATCGCTTCTCGATCGCAACGCCTCAGCAAAAATACCATGGGCCATGATTTCCCTTAACCTATGCACGCTGATCGGGGAACATGTCATCGGGAAACTACCGATACGCAGAAAAAAAAAATGAGAAGGGGGAACGCACTCTGATAGAAAAATGTAGTCTGTGCACGAGTATCTGGTTTGAAACGAAAATAAGAAAGGTTGAAGGAAAGCCTACAATTATTATTATTATTTTTTTTTGCAAATCGTCAATTCGTCCAGGCTGCTGTCCACGAAAGCTCGCCGTATACTTGGAGGCTGACATGTCTTATAAGTTGGTATAGAGCTTCTCGATCGCAACGCCTCAGCAAAAATACCATGGGCCATGATTTCCCTTTCCGATTTTCACTAAGGTTACTACGTGTGGGAGGGTCAATGGCGAAGCTAATCGGAGGTTTAGGGGGGTTCATCCCCCACCGCCCTAAAATTGTTACATTTTGTATGTGCATATATACGGGCACTCATACAAACACACGCAATAACATAGATAAAGGGAGGTGAGAACCTCAGAAAAATTCTGGCCATGGCCCTTAGGGTTAAAATCGTGCTTATGTGGGATTAGGCTGCACTGATCACCTTTTTTTACCTGATTGCTTTTCATGGGATAGGATAGGAGCAAGGAGAGAGGTAGAGAGCGTGAGGCATCCTAATGTCGTGGCGCAGAGACGCGCTCCGGCAAGGGCTGCAGAATAGAGCGCAGCCTTTACCTCCTCGAGAACCACTCAGGATGGAGGATACGTTGAACCAGGCGAAAACAGGCAGTGCTGTTTACGCAGACAAAGCATCGACAAGGCGTCAGGAGTCACAGGCTTCCAGCAAATTGTGTTTCGTTTGTTCAACGAAAGGAGCACCCTTTAACTAATCAAAGGTGTCTCTAGCCCCACGGGCGGTAGCAGGGGAGAAATCGAGGGAGGGGGAGGTGTTTGAACAACCTTGAGAGGGGGGGCATGCCCCCCACTGGTTTCGAATCTGTGGGGGCGACGGCCCCCACGGCCCCCCCGGTTCCGGAGCCCCTGGAAACGCAGAAAAACTGATTCGCGATGCATTTTTTTCTTTGCTGAACACGAATCCTCCCGCCGGAACCGCCACCGCACGTGCGAAAGTGAATGTCGCCTGCTACATGGACCTCAATGGGCTGTTTCGCGCGCTCTCCGCTAGGAGGCGTATTGGCTCAAATTATTCGCGAATTGCGGGCTTTTCGGCTGTTTGAATATTGCACAATGTTTTCAGCAATCTGAATGGCAAAACTGTTTTTGTACTATTTGAATCTTGCACAACGTGCATGCTGAAGAAAGAAAGAGAAATACAAGGTTCTATACGTAAAATGAATCATACCTTTATCAAGCACAAAAATATCCACTCGCTGAACCGCCAGTATGCATGTGTTTTCTAACGCAGCAGAATAATTTTTGATTGCGAAATAAATGAAACATTGGAGTTGGCGACATGCCGCCATGGCCTCAAAGGCGCAGCACCTATCCGGAGAGGGGCTTGTGTGCCAGCCTTACGAGACGCTGCACAGTCGCGTTGACGTTCCCCTGTCCAGTTGGCTAGCAGTGGTTGAAGCAGCCGTGTCAGAAAAACATCACAGATGTGGTTCGTGTGCTGAGGGCTGCCCGAACCACACCGTAGTGCAGGGCACGTTACAAAATGTGGGAGCCTGGTTCAGTTTGTAGGAGGCACAACACATCAGATTAAATACGACTATCGTTGTTACAAGCTCCTAACTTCACTCCGCTGTGCAAAAATTAAAAAAAAGGCGCGCGACTATCGTTGTTTGAAATCTGTAACAAAGAAAAAGGCGCGCTCCCAGTAGCGCGCCTCGTCGGAAGGCTGGATGGATGGATGCTATGAGCGTCCCCTTTATAACGGGGCGGTGACATGTCCGCCACCAGGCTCGAAAAAAAAACTTTCTTTTTATGTTGGCCTAATGCCTTATCTACATTGATTAAATCTATGTTATTATAGCAAAGAAAAATACGAATTCACGGTCCATCTCTCTGCCTCTTAAGGCAGAATGACCTTATTTTTCTCCATTCTTCATTTTTGTCCTTTATCTCTACTTTTCTGCCACCAATACTCTAACCGTCTCTTACTTATTTCTACCGCGGACGTGTTCAGCTTTCCATTGTTGTCCCTAAAACACAAGGCTTCATGTAGACTCGTGCCCACACGTATATCTGGGTGGATATCGCCACATTCAATCAGTACATGTTCCATCGTTTCCTTAGTTCCCCCACAGCATGTACATTGTTCTTCTTCGTTACAGAATCTCGCTTTATAGCTACGCGTTCTAAGGCAACCCGACCTTGCTTCAAACAGTAAAGCGCTTCCCCTTGAATTATCATAAAACCTCTCCCTCCTTATTTCGTTTTTTCCCTTTCGTATAGTCACTGAGAGCCGGCTTCTTTTCCATCGCTGTCATCCAATAAGTCCTCTCCGCCTCTCTGACTTTTCGCTTAATGCTCCTTGTTGCCATGTCGTCCACACTGCTAGCCGTATATTTACTGGTGAGCCTCCTAGTTCTTTTTCTCCACTGCGTGTCGACGCTTTTTCTATACAAATATCTGAAAACCTTCCCTGCCCATCTACTCTCCTTCATTTTCCTCAGCCTCTCTTCAAATCTAATTTTGCTCTGCGCTTCCCTCACTTCAAAACCTGTCCATCCCATATCACCCTTTATAGCCTCATTTGTCGTCTTCCCGTGAGCGCCCAACGCGAGGCGTCCCACAGTCCTTTGATTTACATCCATTCCTGATTGCACCTCCGACTTCATGCACACCACTGAGTTCCCAAATGTAAGCCCCGGAACCATCACACCCTTCCACAGCCCTCGAAGCACCTCGTACCTATTGTATCCCCATAACGCTCTGTGCTTCATGATTGCAGCATTCCTCTTTCCCTTTGTTACCGATGCTTTCTCTTGTACCTCCATATATCTATCCCCCCTCATTTATCCACACTCCGAGGTACTTGTACTCGCTTACCCTCGGTATTTCTTGGCCCTGTATTAAGACCGCATGGTCTTCGTGAGCATTGAATACCATCAATCCACATTTTGTTGCACTAAAACCTAGTCCTAGAGCCTCACCTTCCCTTCCGCAGATATCTGCCAGCCGCTGTATATCATCTTGACTGTCCGCAAATAAGACAATATCGTCAGCATAAAATAGACCTGGAAGCTTCCGCTCAACCATCGCGCCTGCCTGTTTGTGTGACAGATTAAATCCAATGTTGCTACCCTCTAGCGCTTTTTCCATCCTCACCATGTACAACATGAATAACAGCGGGGACAAAGGACATCCCTGTCTCAGCCCCTTGCTAATGTCAACGCTGTCCTTGCTGCTTATTCCTTCCCATTCTACACAAACTGTATTTTCTCGGTATATTTCCCTCAAAAGCTGTATACAGTCGTCACCTATGCCCACTTCCTTCAATATATCCCTCAAAATTTCCTGATTAACGTTGTCATATGCCCCGGTGATGTCTAGATAAGCTACGTATAAGGGCCTGTTTTCTATTTTTGATATTTCTATACACTGTGTAAGAACAAACAGGTTATCGTCTAACCGCCTGTCGATTCGGAATCCATTCTGGAGTTCTCCCAAAATATCATTTTGCTCTACCCACGTTTCTATTTTTAATTTTACTGCCTGCATCGCCAACCGGTATAGCATCGATGTAATGGTTAGCGGTCTATACGAGCGAATGTTATCCTTTTCTCCCCTGCCTTCATAGATTAAGTTCATGCTACTTCTTCGCCAACTGTCTGGTATTTCCCTCTCCTGTAAGCACTTTTCTACGGCTTTCAGCAGTGCTTCTAAGTGCTATGTCCTAGTTCGTTAATGAGGCTGACGGGAACCCCATCTAAGCCCGGGGTAGTGCGCTTAGGAATTTTTCCTTCGGCCTTCTTCCAATGGAAATTCTCAAGTACTAAATCTTCCTCGGTTGTACTCTTCTGCATACTTTTACTCACCGGGGGAATCCCCTGTGCGACCTTTTTAAACGAATCGGCTGTTACCTTTCGGATGTAACCTAGCGCTTCATACCCTTCCAATTGATTTCCTCCTTCATCTACCATATGTTGTTGCATTGTGACAGACTTCCTACCTAGCGCTTTTAGGTGGCTCCAAAATATCCTAGGCGCGGCCTTCTTCTTTTCGCGAATCTCTGTCATCCAGCGTTCACTTTCGCCTTTGATTTTTGCCTCGACTAATATCTGCAGAATGGATTTTCGCTCTAAATATATTTCCTATACTTGGTTGACTTCATCCTGTGGCCGCTTCTCCTTTTTTGCCTGTCTGTGCTGCCGTGATGCCTCACGTCGCTTCTCGATCGCATCCCGGATTTCTTTGTTCCACCAACTTTTTGGCTTTCTCTTTCCTTTCCAAGAAATAGTTTTCTTCTCTTTTTCTATTTCTTTCGTGATTACATGTAGCAGCTCACTATACTTCCAGTCTTTGCCTGGCAGTTTGTCTACTTCTTCCTCGACTCTTGCGGCTATATTAGTTATTTGTTTCTCATTTAAATACGAGCTGCCAATGTTTGATTCTAGTTTCTTATTTTCAGTTTTATATCCCATTTGTAATGTTATGCGTTTATGATCACTACCCAAGCTGTTAATGCCTTCCTCGTCTATTCTCATCTCTCTAAGTTTGTCATAGATTCCTTCTGTCATGAGACAATAATCAATGCTCGATTGCCTGTTTCCGACTTCCCACGTGATCTGTCCCTCACACTTAGGCCCCGCGTTAACTATTTCAAGACTATGTTGCTCGCAGAGATCTAGCAATAACTTGCCATTGGAGTCTGACTATCCGTCAAGGTCATGTATGTGAGCATTCATGTCCCCTAGAAGGATTATTTCGGCATCATGACCAAATTCTTTAATATCGGTGCTTATGCATTTCACTATCTCCAGATTCTTTTCTCTGCAGTTATTCCACGTCCACAAGTAAGCTACACCTAGCCACGTTTTCTTTCCACCTACTGTGCCCGAAACCCACAGGTGCTCTGAACACGTTTGCTTCACTCTATCCCATTTTGCTCTGCTATGAATTAGCATTCCAACACCCCCCACCTCTCCTTTCTGATATGATCCTGTTGCATCCTTCCCAAATATAATTGTCAATATGTGGTGGCTCTTCCAAGTCTCTAAGGTGTGTTTCTGTAACCGCATAAACACCTATCTGTTCCTTGTTTAAGGCGGCGGTCTCACTCCGGCGGCACGAAAGCATAGTTTTCGCCACTTTTCCAGCTGACGCGGCGGCTGTTCTCCTTGTTTTACATTGTTGAACTATATATCATTGAAAAGCTTGATATTTGTACATTTCAAATATATCCATTAAAAACAAGTCATCTTTTAGCATTTTGAGATCAATAACCAAAAATAAGCGCTATTTACATGGTTTTGGCTGACTATGCCTCAGCAGTGACCATTTTTTGAGAAATGTGCAACAGTTACAGCACTGTTACTTGCACAGCACTTTCAAGACATATTTATCTATTTCCTCAACGTAGCAAATTGATGTAGGACCGCTGCTTTATTGTTGCTTAGCTTTTGAAAACAGCCAAATTTAGTAACTTTCGCTGTAGATTGTCCGCTAACTACTCGCCAGAGAGAGTTCATTTTCGGAGACCATATAGAAGATGACATTTCTCATCGGAACCCTTAATTTCATTGATGTACGAGCCTTACTTTTTTAATTATAGTGATTTGAATTTGGCAATATTTTCAATATAGGGACCTACCTTGGCCCATTTTTGTGGAAAGCTACTGAAGTTCTGTGGCTGAATTTCCACATAGAGGAACTAGAGCCCCCCAATCTATTTCCTCAACGTAGCGTTTTTCAATAAAGCTAGCAGAAATGAGAAACGGAGCGTGTAAATTGTCTTAATTTATCGTGCCGCAAACGGCAACAAAACCGCAATAATCTTCAAACTGCGCTCACATCTCAGCATGCATTGCTTAATATACAACAGTTCCGGTCTTCTGATATAACTATACACGCGAATCACACACAGATACTGCAAGACCACTGAGAAATCTACATTATTTTTATCACTACAACGAAAATCTTCCTTTGGCGCCATCTAGACGGACATAACGAAAGCGCTGAATTGGAAAGCTCCCCGTCTTCCCGAAGGTGGCGTGCGAAAACATTTTACCTTAGGAAAGAATGTCTTTTCTAGCTTCAAACTGTGCACCCCCCATCTGTCCCCACCCAACTAGCCCCCCACCGCATGCTGCTTGAGCCCGTCTCTTTTTTTTTTTGCCTACCCTCAGCGTTTCGTGGGCTGCGCGGGAGAGCGTGAAAGCAGGTGTGCAATCCTCTGAGAGGTTGGGGTGAGGGTGCGGTCTAAGGGTGAGGGTCGTCAGGTGAAAAGGAAAGCCGTATCCTTGGAACGTCCCTTGTGTGTGGAGGGGTGAGCAACGGCAGACAAAAGAAAGCAGAAACACGGACAGTGCGTGTGCGTGGGTGAAGTATGTTTTGAATACCACCTTACATTTTTTTTTAAACAAAAAATGCAGTTTGCCAGAAGTGAAGTTGGATGGGCTTGTTGGTATGAGCCCTTTGCAATAAACAGCATGAATACGGGACGAGGCACACATAAAGGAATGACATCAAATCTGTTTTGTACTTGCTGAGTGTTCCTTTGTCTCATTGCTACGAACCAAACAAACCAAATGTGGGCCAGCCGAACTGCGGCGCGGCAGGAGTGCGTGTCGCGAAAGTAACCCATCACGGTCAACCGCGCTTGCTGTGCTCTGAACTTGCTAGATTAGGCTACAAGCTCGAGGACGCGGGTTCGATTTCCACATACGGCAGGCGCATTTCCATGGCAGTGCAACGCAGGAACACCCGTGAGCATATTTCCGTGCACCCCAAGTGTTCAGGAGTACCACATGAAGGCGTTCCCCATTAGTACATCAAGCTCGCTCCTAAAGGACACGGGCGCCTGCGAACTCTTCCCTTGAAGTCGGCTGTGAATATCCGTCATTGGTTTCAATAAACCACGGAGCCAAAGAGGATTTGTTGCGTTGCTGACTGCAGGAACACAGCCTGGGTTCTTGCAAATTTCAGCCAGTAATAACGAAGCGGCATGAACTTCTGCTGACTGCAGGGCATGGTGTAAGGAAGATACTTTGCGGCAGGGATAGCAGGGCGGCGCTAGAATCCTTTCCTTCTTTTCTTCCTCTTTTTTTTTTTTTTTTTGTTAGCGGGGAGCACCCTGGACAAGTGAGTTCCTTGAGGACAACAGGAAGGAGGGGAATTTATGCGCTGTGTTCTGACTATGTTCCCTTATGTGGGAAGGGGGGTGGGGTGCAAAGTAGGGCAGGCGAACATATGTAATGGTAGACGAGAACCGCGCACGAATATATACAATACCCTTTACCGGAAACGCCAAGTCAAGGCAACCGCAGTGGTGAAACCAATTCATATTTCCTATGCAGTGAAGGTTTACACGTAGGCGACTTGTTGCTGGTTTTTTCACTGTCAATGTAGAACAACATGCAACAAGTGGTTACCCTGCATCCGCTCCCGCTTCTATCGCGCGCACATTTTGACAGCTGTTCCACGTAACGGCCTAAGAACTGCGATCGTGTTTTGCGCAACATTTTGCGTGTTTCTCCGATTCATTACTCTTGCTTTCACTGACTGAACTTTGGGGATCGGCACGCGGTTTCTGTCTGCCCAGTATATACAGCTCGAAAACTTCACACCTAAATTTGTGTACCTAAATTCGGTAAGCCTCGGCCGTGTTTGTGGTCACCCTGTGGCATGTGCGGGTGCACTATTCATCGGGATTTTCCGAATGGTCTATATATCTTCTGGCGCTCGATTTTTGTATGTTTCCGCCCTAAATAGTAAGCCTCCTATGTTTTTTTTAATTATTCAGTAAACCACACCAGGCCTTAGCTGTCGGAACACAGTGGCCTTCAATGGGTAGCCTATACGGCCGGGAATCTAAGGTTCATGCCTCTAGGCTTGTGTTGCTGCACTGGCGGCACAAATCAACAGCTGCTCCTCGTAATCCGCGCAGTGCATGTCGTGCTCGCGACCGAACATCTCCTCTCTGTCTTTGCTCAGCTCGCCGCTTATGCCTCAAGGAGAAACGCTGCGGAAATGCAGCAGCGGCTAACAATTCAACGTCTTTCGTAAGTCTGCCTATTTAGAACTGGCGATGTCTGAGGATAGCGGATCGTAGACTCGTAGCGTGAGCCGCAAGGCTGACGAGCGGACGGGGGCTGAACTTGGGCTTGCGCCTAGTAGCCGGACAGGAAGGGAAGCGTTTATGAAAACGATAAGTTTATAACAACTATAGTGGTATCGTTATTAAAAAAACTCGCTTACACGAATGCCACAAATGCGCATCGCATTCATACGAACAATGGCAATTCGCGGGGAAGACGCATTGCACTGATGCGTCGGACAGGGATGTTTTTGCCAGTCCTGGTCTAATCAAAGGCCGTAAATCACGAGAAAAAAGTGGGAGGAAGCAGAAAGGCCGGGCGCTGAGACCTTTCTGCTTCCTCCTACTTCTTTTTTAGCCTTTGTTTCTTTGTTCGCGCTAATATGTATACCTTTATAGAGTTGCTCATGAAGGAGAAAATAGTGCTAATTTCTGTCTCCCATGCCGGACGCATGGCTAAGCGCATGTATCCATTTGACATCAACCAACTCGCCCAGAAGACGACGAGGGGTCCTGTAAACGGCGTCGCATTGTCTTTCCGAAACGCACTTGCAGAGCAAATGCGCTACTGTCACATTCACGTAAGCGAGATGATAGCCTGCCAGCTCGATGCGACTGCCAGTAACTCGCCTGCCAGCTGGGGGTGATAGACTGACATTTATTCATTCAACAAAAGACCAGTACGCCGTCTCCACGGTGGTTGGACGCGTGGTGCAGTTCGTCTTCCCACGGTAAGGATACGCCTGCGTTGACAGTTAGCCGTAAGCCGGCATGGCACGCACCACGTGCACATGAATGCGACAACTGGCACATCGCATCAAATGTAAACGGGGGTAATGCGCTAGGAAGGCGCATCGGTGTGGATTTCGCCAGGCATCTGTGGATTTCAAGGGGTAACTCGACTCACGGGCCACCTTCCACAAGAAGGGGAACGCCGGTCTCTTGTCATGTCGGGTTCGAGTGCACCCTTCGGTTGCTACATGATACCTGCGGGAGCAGAAAGCGAGAGCCTTTCGGGAGAGTTCATGCTCTCCATGTAAACGGCGGCGCATCGAATTACTTTTGATGCGCTAGGAAAGGTGACGCGCTACTGTTGCATTCTGTCACATTGATGTAAACGCAGCTCGAGCGTGATACTGCTTTCCACCAGCACGCAGTCTAACTGCATTGGGGGAGGGGGGGGGGGGACAAGTGTTTCCAGAAAGTCTGTAGACCGAGCAATCCTTTCCTGGGAAGAAGGGGTGCACGGGGCAAAACCACCAAAACTGGAATAGTCCAGGTGGCCTAGCACGAGGGCAGGAGATGTGGCATAGCATCCACTGCGCTGGCCTGCAGGTGAGAGGCAGCATGAGGAGGAGGGAGGAGGGGGGGTATTGAGCGAGAGTGAGGACGAGTACTAAAATGCGACGGGGACCAGTGAGTGAGGGTCTTAGAAGGAGAGAGAGCGTTGCTGAAGGGGAGAAGAAAAAAAAAGCTCCTGCTGAATGCCTAATTTCACCGAACCGTGACACCACGCTTCGCGCCCCCCTTCTCAACCAGAGTGGCGCACCAGCACAAGTTCGGGAGTTTGACCTCCAAAGCGTTGTCCTTCCATTCCTGACTTAGTGGCGCCATCTAATTCCTCTAGAGTAACTAATGGCAAGATGGCGACAGTGGAACCACCACCTTAACTGTCCCTCAATCTCTAACCATTTTGCCTTTTTTCTGCCACCCTGCATGTAATCAATTGCGACACGCGCCTTCTCCCTTTTTTTTACCTTTTCTCTGGTTTTTCGCTATACTACCTGTCACAGAGTCGCCCTGGTTGTTGTCCTCATTACACGCTACCCTGGACACCGAAGGGCCCGCGTGCCCCCCAAAAAGCTACTGCGCGTCCTGCAAGTCGCCAACCTACCTCATCACCAAGCCTCCTATTGAAGTGTTTATCTTCAATGGGGCGCTTAGTGAACACAAACGACACAAACGAAAAAGTACAGGACATAAGGCAACGAGCGCAAACTACCAACTGGTTTATTGTCTGAAAAAAAAAAACGTAGCCCCAAGAAAGGGGTGTGTCACACGAGCATGCGCAGATGCTCAACTAAAGGGCGGGAGTGTGGGCAAGGGGAACGAAAGAAGGGGAGTGTGATAAAGGAGGGTGAGGGGGGGGGGACGCGATCCGAAGAAGCAATATCGAGACAAAATTAGCTTGTAGTTTTCGCAAAATCTACCTCAGCCGCTGTGAGAACGATAGACGGGGCACTAACACAGGCTTCCTCACCCTCTTCCATATTCTTCAATGTCTCGATAATTTCTCGGACCGTTTTTGTAAGAAATGTTCTTGTAAAGCCTTCTTCGAAAGAACAGCTGTTGTAGCTCGCTCAGAAGAAAAAACGGTCCGAGAAATTATCGAGACATTGAAAATTATGGAAGAGGGTGAGGAAGCCTGTGTTAGTGCCCCGTCTATCGTTCTCACAGCGGCTGAGGTAGATTTTGCGAAAACTACAAGCTAATTTTGTCTCGATATTGCTTCTTCGGATCGCGTCCCCCCCCTCACCCTCCTTTATCACACTCCCCTTCTTTCGTTCCCCCTTGCCCACACTCCCGCCCTTTAGTTGAGCATCTGCGCATGCGCGTGTGACACACCCCCTTTCTTGGGGCTACGTTTTTTTTTCAGAGAATAAACCAGTTGGTAGTTTGCGCTCGTTGACTTATGTCCTGTACTTTTTCGTTTGTGTCGTTTGTGTTCACTAAGCGCCCCATTGAAGATGAATCAACACCAACTAGCCCACCTCATAGCTCTCCTTATTGAAGTGTATTCCGTCTCTTCGAAAACCACCCCACCTGTGCACCTCCCTGTTTATTTCCACAACCTCGATGCCTTTCTCTCGACTCACCTGCCATATCTCTTTGTTTGCGTCGACAACCGCTCTTTGCAGGTTGCCGTCAGGCACCGGTACCTCCGGTATTGTGCATACCACTATCTGCACCTGAGGGGAAATGGCGCGCATGTCATCGACCCCTTTCGCCAATGTGGTCGCTAGTTCGGCTGATTCTTCATTCAAGACGTCGTTTAGACCTCCCGCAATTATCACGAGGTTACGTCCATTAGCTTTAGCTGCGAGTTTTGCGCTAGCTTGTCTCATCACTCATCCCAGCCTATGTCCCGGGAACGTCCCTATTAAAACTCGTTTGTCGCCTCTCACCCTTTCCTTGACTGCTTCTGCGCATCTAGCTAAATTCGTGTCCCCGGCCATTATCACGTGCTCCGACTTTTCTGCTGGACTGTCCCACACCTGGCCACTGCCTCGGTCACCAGCTCGCGCAAGCGCAGCTGTTTTGCTCCCTCCCATCCCCAAAACCACCTCGCGGAAACTGGGTCCTGTGACCCCTGCACCTGTCTTCCCCAAACCTGTCTCCCCCCTTCGGGTCTCCCACTATGGGGGTTGATGCCCCCCTGTTCCCGCCGTCGCTTGCTTCCTTGTTCACCATGACTGCCTTCGCTAACCCTTCCTCAGCTGACTTAAGCCTTTCTCCCATAGCCATCGCTTTTTCGCGCTCTGTCGCCAACGCATCCTCCAGCTCGGCGATTCTTACCTTGAGCTCATTCTGGGCAGCCATCATTATTTCCATTTTCACCTCTAACTCGCATTGCTTACACTTGGCGTCAGCTTGTTCTGTCTTGTCATCCGCACAAACCTCTATTTTCCATCCCATTCCGCCCCCTGAACACTTTACGGTCTTTTTGACCATGGCTAGATCGTTCACACTTCGGATTACATACACTCAAAGCCAAAAGGTACCACAAAACTCCGCCAGTATGCTTCAAACACTTGTGTGCCCTTCAGCCACGTGGTGGCCGAAAAAAAAAAAGCCAGGCGACTGTCACACAAGAAACAGTACAAAGTTGTAACCCCAGTTAAGCTTCAATCTAGTGGCTTATGTACTCATATAATTAATCACCCACTACCCACTACGATCACCCACTACTAGCGCCCCCCTTCGAAAGTTGCGGACGGAACTGTCAACACTCTCCCTTCCTCGCCAACGCTCGGCGGCTCCACGCAACAGGCCGCACCGTGTGCGCTTTGATCCAGCGGCCGTGCTGCTACAATCCACTTCCACGAAAAGCATGTCTTAAGGTGGATTCCACTGCTTTCTTCAAGCTTTGTGTGGTGATGGCCCAACTCTCGATCCCCGAATCGGCACGTCTTTAGAAATTTGTCCCTGCAATTTTCACAAACAAAAGCGATTTCGCCCGCGCTTTGTTTGTCAATGCACCTGACAGGCCGACAGCAGTCCGACGCTGCGACAAAAAAAAAAAAAAAAAAGAATCGTCCGGGAGAACTCTGGGAAAATGGCACCTACCAGATGAAAAAGCAACGAGTAACCTGACACCACACGTTACCGAAAAATGCTTAGAGTTCCCACAGGCGTGCGCACGAAAGGGGGGCGGGGGGGGCGACCGCATTAAAAAAAAAGCAAATTTTCTTCCTCGTTGCAGAGTTCCTCGCCCGTTTTTGTAGTGATACCAAAATTATTGGTAGGGCTATAGTGTACTAGGATATAGCAGGGCCGCCACGACATTTCAAATAGAGCTGATTGAAGCGCATCGAATGAAAAAACGTGATCGCATGATCGGTACGTAAGTGTTCCTTTTTTACACTTATCGCCAAAGGGGCGGCTTTTTTAGAGGAATGTAATTAGAAGGTATACAATGCGCTGCGTTTGTATCTGCATGACTTTTTATGGCTCATTGGGTGTATTTGTTATAAGATTGTCTCCGCAGCGCTTTCATCTCGACTGCATCATATATGGTGCATGCATGTGCGTCATAGTTTTCCTTTCGAGCCGCGTTATTAAAATGTTGCTAGTCCCAGAGTGTGTGCTCGTGAAATTTCCTCCTCCTGTGTACGCGTCCTTCAAGGTTGGGTTCGTCGTTCCTTCAAGCTATTTACCCTCTAAGCTCAGCAGCAGACTCTCGTAAAGCATGCGGTACAATGACACACAAAAAAGAAAAAAATAAAAAGCTGCGCTGCCCATTTGTGAAAAAAGATATACACATTCAACATACCCGCTGCGGTGGCACGGTGCTCGGATAATGAACCGAAGACGCGGGTACGATCCCGGACGCTAAAGGCGTCCGGGATTTTGTGAGGCTTTCAACTTAATTAATCAATCTCAGTATGGCTTTCTCCACGGCAGATCAACTGAATCTGCACTACTGACCCAAAAAGGAAATCATTCTTAGGGCTTTTGAATCAAAACAGATATGTGTAGGCATTTACATAGATTTTTCAAAGGCGTTTGATCGGATTCATCATGCCACCTTACTAGAAAAACTACAACTATATGGTATTCGCGGCACACCACTACTTTTGATAAAATCATACTTGAACCACAGGTTTCAGTGTGTCAGCTTAGGAACTGCAGTCTCATCGTTACAGCAGGTAGTCACCGGCGTTCCGCAAGGAAGCATACTGGGTCCTTTATTGTTCGTCCTTTACATCAACGACATAAACACCATCAACAAAACACCCACTTACGTAATTTACGCTGATGACACCAGCCTATTTTTTACTGGAAAGAGTTTGCAATGTTTAACGCTTGAAATAAATGAAGCACTCGAAGACATACAAAAGTGGAGTAAAGAAAACTCGTTGTTGATCAATTACGGTAAAACAAAGGCGGTTCTTTTTCATCCGCGTCAACTTTCTGTCACCATTGATAGTCCCTTACTTCTAGGTGGGGAGCCTATCGAAATTGTAAACTCAATAAAAATTTTAGGTGTGCTGTTTCAAAAAAATATGTCCTGGGACGATCACTTTGACTTCGTTCAATCTCGCGTGGCTAAAAGTGTGGGTGTTATTGCAAAATTTCGACACATCCTGCCTGTATCGATAAAACTAATGCTTTATAATACGCTTATTTTGTCTCATATTAATTACTGTTTTTTGGTGTGGGGAAATTCCACACAGAGAAACAACCATAAAATACTTATGTTACAAAAAAGGGCTCTTCGTTCCATAGCAAATGTTGAATATCGTGCGCACACAAGAGATTTGTTTGTTCGTTTCAACGTTGTACCCGCACATAATTTGTTTGACTTGAAATTAGCCCTAAAATACAAAAATTCTGTTTATAAAAACCAACATGATCTCATAAATCTCGCGAATCTAAGTGGAAATGTCCCTTTTTATTCTCTGCGAAAACAAGACTTCTGGACCATTCCCTTTTGCCGAACTGAATACGGAAGACAGATGTTAGGGTATTGTTTGCCTCGCTTGCTCAACAATCTGCTGAGTAGCGAAATAGAAATAGAAAAATGCACTATAAAGGATATAAAGGAACACTTTTGTAAGTAATCTCATGCAAGAATAAATACTGTACTGAAGAATGTTACATTTGCATTAATCAATGGCAAACCATTTTGCTTTACGATTGCCTCGTGGTATTTATTTACACATATTCTGTACATTTTGATCGTGGATATTATGGAAACAATGGTGTCAATTGTCACATTATTTTCTTTTCCCTTGTTTTTTCTTCGTGTACTTAACGCGATGCTTTTGATTTTTAGCGATAGTATTTGAATTGATTTTCATGACAATATTTGTGATATTTTTACTTTCATGTGTGTAACGCGAATTATTGGTTTTGTACTAGTATTTGCACATGCTTGTGTTCTCGACTGTATGCCTTGTACATGGGGGCTTGGGCTTTCTTCAAGCGAATTGTTTCGCTTTTCGCCCAAGCTCGCCCACATCTTTCAAGATGTAAATAAACTTTGATTTGATTTGATTTGATTTGAGAGGCCCGTGTATGCGATGCCAGTTCATCAAAGAGAAACTCAGGTGGTCGAAACACCCGGAGCCGCCCACTGCCGCGTGCCTCATGTTCATATGGTGGTCTTGATACGTGAAACTACAGAAATGGTTATTACGCAGTACACGAATTGAGATGTATGCCGCCTTTCTTCATCTTTGTTTTCTTTTTTTTCTTTGTTTCCATACGAAGGCTTAACAACAAAAGATTTACGTTTTCCAGATGTCGCTCTTTTAACACCTCCCTAGCAAAAATCACCTATAGAAAAACCAATAGCCTATCGGATTATTGAACATATTGGTCTATTGGTATCGTATCGGTCTATAGGTGCTATTGGGGTGTATTAGACCTCTATTTGTCTGTCGGCGCTGTATTGGCCTATTGCATATTGGTCTATTGGCGTATTAGTAGTGTATTTGTCTATTGGCATTCTATTTGTCTATTAGTACTGCAATCGTGTATTGGACCTCTATGGCCTATTTCTCTATAATGGGCATTTGAGGACTGCAACATAGCAGCGTCTCTATAAAACGAAAAATTTCCATTTGAAGGGAGGCATGTATTATATTTATAATTACTACATGATAATTTCATCAAATCGGCGATCTTCCCCGCAGCAAGCTTTCCAAGCATGCTATGCTTCCTTGTTGAACACATGCCACTGCACCGCTTCGCCAGGTAGTGCCTGAAAAAAAAAGAACAAATATAAAATACCAGGAAGTAAGAAGGAAAATTTTTAGAAGTGCTGCTGAAAGAAAAATGAATCTTTAGAAAACAAAAAAGAATGTGCAGATACAAAATACTGTAGAATCAGCATAAGCAAAATTCCGATGAGCTGGCAGTAGGTAACAGCTTAACATGGTAGGCACGGAAATCGTCACGTCTGTACAGCAGATTCGATTATGCCTGTGTCCCAGACCCAAAACCACAGTCACTTGTGTGGACTTTGGACACTTGTGGGCAGGCCCGTAGCCAGGGGGGCGGCCCGAGGGGCCCGCCCCCCCCCGAAATTCGGATGGAGATGGGTGTTTTACCGCGAATAAATGATGAATATAGGTGGTTTTCAAGGTTTTCAACGGGTGCCCCCCCCCACCGAAAAAATTTCTGGCTACGGGCCTGCTTGTGGGTAAGGCGAAACGGCACTAGCACCACACCGATCCCAGCGTCTGAGCTTCGGGACGTCACACAGAAAGCTTCACTAAAGAAGTGTCCTTCTACTGAAACCATGTGTGCTGCAGAATCTTGTTCAGTGAGCATGACTGGTAATTAATGATGGGACAGCCGCACAGGATTTTTGTTGGTAATAAGCTTATTCGCTCTCCAGTAAATGTATTATTGAGAGTGAACGACGACATGATTACATATTTTAGTCTTTTTGAATTATCACGAAAACAAGGCGCAAGTCGATAGCGTGCATATATGCCATCGTCTGTATTTGCGAACAGCCCACACAATGTTGAAAAGTGTTGTACTGTAGAGCGGGAAAACTACTGGGACAAAAGAATGGGGCAAAAATTTTTAACGGGAGACGCGCTTTGATGGCTGGAAGATGCACGAAGCAACTTTTACATGACTAGAAAATATATAAAAGCAGTTCACTTACCTAACAGCGGCTGCGCTCGGAAGAAACCATCTTGGTGGGCATCCTCAATGTTAGGCATCCTGTCCGCACACTCGGTAACACTAACTGCTGTTCTAGTCCGAGACGGTTTTAGCACTGTAATGTGCAACTTCTTTGACGTTCATGAGTAACCTAGCATCGTCGTCGCGATTCCACGCGTACGTTTCTGTGCAAACTTCTAAACACTTCAAAGCCTACAAACGTCGTGCACGACCACGCCGCACCACAAACCCGACTAGAGTGTACTAGAACTTTTGAGTGGCGCGAACGGAGACCGGTTCTATTGTTAGCCGCTGACCCCTCTCGCGCGGAAAATTGCGGCGGCGCTGTCATCGCCGGCACTTGAAGAGCGCCCGCTCGCTCCGCGGTTGTTATGGTTTGTGCCTGGTGAATATTCGCGTTGGAAAAATCTATCCTGATCTGCGCAGCTCCTGCTATGCCTCCGAAGCAACGGCTGTATCATTACTGCGTGCCAGGATGCAAGACTTATTGCGCGTGGACTGAACAGATGCGGAAAACTTCCCTTTCGTAATTGCTTTTTGCCATTGCGGGGCGGCATCGCAATGATATGTCGAGCAGCAAGATTGGCAAATATTCCCTTAAGAACATTTTTATCGTAACACATTTTTATGAACACCTGGTCGGGTTTTTAAATTGGCTCTTTTCAATGACCCTGCAGATGAAGAGCCACGAATGCTTCAGTGGAGAGACCTGCGGAGGTTGAACAAGCCAGTGGACGTGGACTGCGCAGTATGCTAGTTACATTTCGGGCCCCGTTTTGTCTTAAGAGATATATAGTGTACTAATCGTGAACGCGGCTGAAGTGCGAATACCTAGAGGAACGCCGAACTTGCTTTCGTACCTGAGTGCGAATTAAGACACCAACACCGAGGTAAAAGGAAACACCCGCGGAAAGAATGGCGCCATCGTACAGCTGACTTTGTTTTTGCTTTTTACTTTCCTAGATGACGTTAAAAGAACTGAGGTAGAAGACTCAGAGCACGATGCAGGTGCTCGCTACGTTGGCGGACCTTCGACACTAATAATAGCGCTTCTGTCCAAGTTAATCACACCGCACGAGTTTCCATTTTTTTATGTGCACTTGCCTCCTGCACAAATGAAATCACTATTGAAAGAGCCGTGCTATTTTTTATTGCTAAGTCCAGGTAGCGTTGAGGGCGAGGTGTGTGCGTGTGTGTCTGTGTGTGTGTGCGTTAGAAAAGTTGATTGATAGGTGTCGTTGGACCATCGCATGAGAAGCGACGCTCTTGCAACGAGCTGCAAGAATTCCCCTGCGTTGTGGAACAGGGTATGCGTCGTTTGTGCCTGCATATGAATTCACAAATGTGCTCAAGGATAAGAGCCCTCTTCAGCCTCAACTGCTCAGGGAGATCGCTAAATGATAATAATATCTGGGGTTTAACGTCCCAAAACGACGATATGATTATGAGAGACGCCGTAGTGGAGGGCTCCGGAAAATACGAGCCCCCTTGTCTTCTTTAATGTGCACTGACATCGCACAGTACATGGGCCTCTACCATTTCGCCTTCATCGAAATGTGACCTCCGCGGATCTAACCCGTGACCTTCGGGTCAGCAGCTGAGGACCATAACCTCTGCTCCATCGCGGCAGACAAGTGATTGGAATGTGCATCGATATTTTTTTAAATGTCGTACAGTACAGATACTTCAGATCTACACAGCAATTGTGCCTCCAGGACCAAATGTATCATTTTAAAATAAGCATAACGAAGGAGTGAGTCGCATTTTCTCAGGTATTTGAATAAATGATTGAATTTTCCTTTTTGCGGGGCAATTGCTATACAAGTTCCTCCGCAGGCCTTTGAAAACAAGAAATTCACTGCTCAAGCGACGAATGCTAAAAACTACATAGAGCAATGTGCACAAACTCCAAGCTTCGAAAAGCAGACCAATTAAGACGCTTGTGTCAAGGTGAAAGCAATAACTCCGTCGTTGCCAGTATAAAAAATCTGTTGCAGCAAACGCTGAGAGCATTCTTCTGTACAGACTTCTTTTTATCTCCCAAAAACATATTTGTAAATAAAATATGTCGCTCTGTTTCCTGCGCATTTGCATTTGTGGTGCATTACAGCTTTGAGACTGGGTAGCAGTGCACAAAGTTTACCTGCAGTGTTTGCAGCGCGTGTGCAAGGATTATTCATTACTGGATGCTTGAATGGCAAGTGCACTTGGAAATACCGCTGTGGCATTACTATAAATCACTTCGGCAACTGAGCTGCGCTGACGACGCGAACGAAAGCTACGCAAGCGGTCACGGCACGCGTTGCAGAGAAAGGCAATTATAACTGCACGTAACACGTTTTTTATGTAAAGATTGACGTGACGTCGCGCACAGGAGCCTCTAGCTACATGATCGCGCGTACAAATGTCGGCGGGGGAATAAAAGTGCATTTTACTCACCCCTATGCATTCATTTAGAAATTTACGGTGTATGTTTTCGAACGGAAGCAAGGAGCAGAACACTACACGAGCATGAGCCATATTTCTGTGCGTGTCGACAACGCTCTGCGCGACAGGCTCCAAGCAAGCGCGAGAGGCGAAGTTCAAGTGCGGTTGACTACAGCGCCACCGCCAACTTTCCGCGCGCGGCGGCCCTCTCCACGACGGCCGGTCGCGCCACTCAAAATATTCTAGTACACTCTAACCCGACCAAAAACATCAGCTACGGCTGTGGCTGGCTGTAGTCGGCTCGTACGCATGCTGGCTGGCTCGAGCGCTCGTGCCGTGGCCATACCAAAAAAACAAGAGTTAATTTCTTGCTATTTTATTGCAATATTTTGCTCTCCTCAAATATAGTCAGCTGCAGACACATCAGAAGATTATGAAAAGTGCAGCGAACCAAAATTTCAGCGGCAAAAATAAAAATAAAATGCAAGACATACAGCGCCCTCAGACGACTTGATAGTTTTTTCAATTAGTTCTTCAAGCCTGTATCACACTGCATCTTTCGAATGTTAAATTTTACTCGTTTTAATTTGTGCTAGCGATGCGCAGTAAGGGACCCCGGCGGTACAGTAACCTGCGGCGGCGAATGCGAACACGATGTTCACCATGCAAGCGCTCGAGCGAGCTCGCGTACATACCGACAGGGGTGACGGAAAGAAACACGGAACAGCGCTGTTCGCATTTCTCTTCACCACACTCTTCGCTGGCTGGCAACAAAAAGACGCTAGTCTCGTTAATATGTATCACTGATGACTTGTATTTTTATTACCATCAAGGCTACAACCGCTTGAAAAGTAATGCGACCAGCGGAGCGGGGAGACGTACTGTTTGCGTTTGTTATTCTGAGGAGCGGCGTACTCGCCCACCGGCTGAAAATAATGCATTCAAGCAGCACGTGACAATCTCTACCTTACACTTTGACTTCGATTATTTTATTCATAGCTTAATTTCCCACCCCATTTGCACTTCCAAGGAAAGCATAATGCTGCTGGCTTTACAGCAATATCAAGTCCCCCAGCTGAAACATTACCTGCAGTCAGGGCTGGGCAAAGATACTTTGAAATTGTATCGCGATACGATACAAGATACTCGGGCGAGAAGTATTGGAGATACAGATACAAGATACTTCCGGAAGGAATGTATCCGATACGATACTTCCCAATTGTATCTTAAGATACTTCGATACATTTGTAAATTTCCTATAGTAGGTCTCTGAAATGAAGCAGCAAATGCCTTTTTACAGAAGTGTTTATTGAAAATGTCTTAATTGCCACCAACATTGTTTAATTTTAATGAAATATCTGTTTCAATGTCGAAAGTTTTGTCATTCTTGCTCAGTGTATATTAGTTTCATTCCCAAACAAGTTATTGGGATTTGTTTACTTGACAGCTCTTTATAAGCTGCGCTATCGGTGGTTTTTACTTTAACTAAGGTCAATTATGCGGCATTTTTTTTTTAATGTTCACATTAGGGCCCAGTGCGTTCCTTCACATCGTAGAGTACATTTAAAAACGACCGAAGCAATTGTTTTTTGTCGACGTACATGCTGCTTGGTGAATATTTTCTGGCTTTTGAAGAAAGCGCGCGAATTATGAAATAAAGCCACGCGACTGCGCTCATGCGCTATCGTACTGCAGCGCTCTTAAACTTGCTTCGTGCGAAACAACTGGCACGCGGACCGTCAGCCTATATCACCTCCTCAGGGACTATATTGTTTCTTTGCCGAGTGTGGCGGTCAGAAATCTTGACGCGCTATGGAGCCGATGCCTGAAGCCGCGGCCGCTCATTTCAATGCGGTTCACGTGCCGTTTGTTTCGCTCGAAGCACATCTGAGAGCGCTGTAGCCCAATAGTAGTCACATTTCTCCAGCTTTCTTTAAACACCCAAATAATCACTACTTAGCATGTACCTTTCCACAAAAAATTTGATCGGTCGTTTTGGAATGTCCTCTGCAACGTAACGAAACGCACTTGGCGCTCAATTGAATTACATAAGTGTTACTTAATTCATCTTAGTTAAGAATTAATCACAATATAAAAACGAGAGCCACATGGCGGGAAATCCCAACGTTGGTTTTATTCAGTTGAGGTTAACCACTTCTTTGTAAATATTTGGTTCATTTTAGGCGAAGTATCCTTTATAAACACGACAGAGGCGTACGGTACGCCCAAAGCTATGAAAAAAAGCATAATGTATCGTCAATTTAGGTGTTAAGGTCAGAAAATACAAAATGCAGTGTCTACGGAAAATAGCATAAAAGGGCTCGTGGGTACGCTCATGAAAAACAAAAACAAAAACAAAAACAAAAACAGAGCACTTGGTACTCTTTCTCACATCCCCATCCTAACAGGCTGAAGACCTTTTCTTATACTTTCCATTATTATAATGCAAACTGAATTTCGCTGTTTTATTAAACCGTAAGCAGAATTTTTCTTACTGTATACTCTATGCACGCACAGACTATTTTACCTTTGCCCTCAGCATCACCTTAATATCGCAGTAAACTCACATGGAATAGAGATATTTAAATAGTAGCAATAACCCAGAGAACTAAAAAATCAGGATAAAGCAGAGAAGGAGTTTAGGAGCAGGTTACAAAAAATTGAGCGAGAGGCGCCCCCACGCATTGGAGTACGCGGCACAGTACCGTTGCTGCAAACAAGGTTCATGGCACCGACAGAGCAAAAAAAGAAAGAAAACATCAAAAAACGAAAGGTCGGCTGCGCGTAGACGTTCGCACGCTTGTTTGTGTCGAGATTGATCGAGCGCCATCACGTAGCTCTTCTCCACAAATAGGGACGCGTATAGATCTTATCGATAGTGCTCATTGGAGCACTCTGGCGGAAAGCCAAAAGAATGTCACTGTCGCGTTAGTTTTATTGAGGAGGCTTAGTGGCAGCAGTATCAGTTTGAGAATCGGACTCCAGCCGACGTTTATTGTTTCGCATGTTGGCGTTTCTGGAGCCGTATCTTGTATCTTAAGATACACGATACATTATTGAATGTATGGGAAATACAGATACAGATACTCGTTTTGCGACACGTATCGCGATACAGATACAAGATACCCAAAGAGTATCTAAGATAGTATCTAAGATACATGTATCTTCGATACTGCCCAGCCCTGCCTGCAGTAACGTTCTTTTTTCAACTCCGTGATGACTTTCCCTATCTGTGAACCTTTCTTTTTTCGGGTCTATCCCAGAAATGTAATGCATAATCATAATTTAGAGTACAGAATGAAGTTGCTCAAATTCACGGGTGTGAAATTGTTTTGGTGACATTTGTGAAAAATATGGCTGCAATATTTTGGAACACCCTTATATAAAAATAACAGCTGTCGGTTTGCTGATATATTGAACAAATAAAAACTTTATATAAAAATAACAGCTGTCACTTATTGAACAAATCAAAATCTCCATTTTGATTGAATTCGCTAGTGACCCTGTAAGTGAAATACATTTGGGTGGCCTTTTTATACCGTGCATGATATAAACCCACAGTTATTTGACTCTGGTGGCAATTCACACCTACTAGTTCTATAAATTACATACACAGCTGCTACTTATTGGTTCTATTGGTGACAAATACGTCTCACCTATTAAAGCCTATCGGTGCCAATACGCGTCTACTGGTTCTATTAGTGACAAATAGCGGCCAGCTATAAGTACCAATATATATTTATTGGTTCTATAGGAGACAAATAGGTGTCTCCTATTGAACCCTATGGGTGCCAATACGTGTCTATTGGTTCTATAAGTGACAAATAGCTGACACCTATAGGCACCTTATTGGTCTAATAGGTGACAAATAGATGAGGTCAATTGGTTTCTATTGGTGACAATAGAATTCAAATAAGACCTATAGAGTTCCAATACGGTTCTGATAGAACCAATAAGATTTTTCCAAAGGACACATAGAAAATTCTTTGGTATTTTTGCTAGTCGTCTGTATGCTGTCCTCTCAGCCCTTAAAAACACCGAATTTTAGCCTTTTTAGCAGTTTAGCAATGAAGGATGCGGTGAAACAGCCTTTTGAATTTGCGGTTACGGTTTCCACGCCACCGGCGCCGCCGCCGCCGCCGCCGACAAAAATGCCCCCACCTCCCCGAAGGGAATCGTGAGGAAATGCGAATGCATTTCTTGCGCCGAGAGATTTCACCTTCACCAACTTCTGCCATCGCCTTGAGAGGCGGCCAGCCAGCGAACGGTCGAGAGTGAGGCGCGAGCGGACGGGAGAGTGGGGCGCAGGGAGGAGAGAAAGCGAACGGCGAAAGAAGGAGCGGCGAAGCACTGCACCTACCCTCTCCTACACTCTCTCGCACCACATGCTCCGGTTGCTAGGGGCGAGGATAAGCGCGCCCGCCCGCAGCTGTTGTATATGGGAGAGGGAGTGAGAGCGGAGGGATAACACCTGCCGGCGCGCGGACGCCGCCGCGGACAGCGCCGGACGCCTCACATAGCCCGACTAAAATGCATTCGCTTTTAAAAGCGGCCGCGCGCCGCCGCCGATGAAATGCCCGGCGTGCGCCGATGACGTCGCCGCCGCCGACTCGGGGTGCTATTCTGGACATTGTCAAATTCCGCCATGTTGTCAAATTCCGCAATTAGCCTGATTTGATTGGTCACGCGAGGTCGTTCGCGTTGTGGCGCTGTAATAGCGTTACGACACAGGAATTCGCGATGACGTAGCGTGAGAAAAAAAAGTTATTTTTTTCCGAAGTAGCCCTTCACCGTGCTCTGCCATGTATAAAGAAAGGTTTGGACTGAATAACGAAACCGAAATATGGTACTAAGGTGCGCGTGCGATGAAATTGCGGTTTGTCGACACTACTGCTCGCTTGACGAAGAACCGCCATGTCTGTATCATGATTGGACTTTGAACTCATGGTGGTCGTTGCGTCACAGGGCCTCATTCTTTGTCGCGTCAAAATGACGTTGCGTGACGTTGCATCCCGCCAAATTTGCTGCTTAAAATGTGAGAACGACGAAGTGCCCCAAATTGGCCGCCATATTGTTGTAAATTGAGTTGCTCGCGGTTGCTCGTTCGATGTGTCGCCTCCCATACGTATGAGTAGATGTCATTCTGTAAATTACTTTGCTAATGTGTTTCGGTTAATGTTATCACAAAGTAGTGTATGTAAAGTTTGCTTGTAAAAATAAAAGCTTGTTACTTCATTTGACTTGTTCGAAGTTGTGGTTCTCGCCGCAAGAGAACGCCTCATATGCGACAGAAAATGGCGCTGTCCTGCGTCGTGTGGTAGTTGGAGGTGCAGGAGCGAATATAATTCCGCGATAAGCGCGATACTTTTGCAATGCCCGATGAATCGTTTCGACTGCGGTGCCGGCTGACGACAAGCATAGTGCGATGACTGCGCGAGAAGCTTCGCCAGGACCTGGAGAGGCGGCGTACGGGCACGAAGAACAGCCCCGACCATTGATCTGCAAGTGCTTTGCGCCCTTCGCTTCATCGCCACCGGCATTTACCACGGCGCGATCGCAATTGACGAGGCCGTGGCGACGAGCCTGTCCAGTGCGAGTCGCACGATTAATGCTGTCGGGGAAGCGATCGTCGAGCGCGTCGGCGTTATGTGCATCACCTTCCCTGCCAGCGCGGAGGAGCCGGCCGCGGCGAAGGAAGGCTTCGTCCACATGGATTCAAGGTCTCAAGGCTGCCTACTTTTCCAGAAACGACTTTTAAACCCTCAACGTCATAGTGGTGAGGACAAATTTCATCTTATTTAAAGTTGTGCATGCCGTTAGTAGAGAATGCGAAAGAGGAACTTGAAAGACAGCTTTTGGCCACTGCCCCATTTTTAACGACATTTTCCGTGGCTCGAACTTCAGTGATAGTAAAGAACGCAGTATTCGCGGTAAACAAAGTTTACGTCACTATTTAGCTTCGATAGAAGTGACTTGATGACACACACAGAAAAAAAGGTTCATCGTGCTTCATACTTGATCGCGGTACATGCCTTGTATTGAAGAGATGTAATCCATGAAAGGAAACCAGACGTACTGGGTGCGCCCCAATTTCACAAACATTGATATGCAGACAAGCAGTAACTGCCACGTATGAAATGAGAGATAGAGTTGTCGAAGCTGCGCTTCAAAATCAAATGTAGAGAAATAAGTTCGCTGCACCACTGAATTACGGTTGTACTGCGTGTGGCTGGCTGTATTGCTGTTGCCGACTTTCTTCCACTGCACACAACACTTTGCAGGTATCTGACCAATGTTGCGGAACACTGCTTTCGTACCGTGAGTTTGTACACGACATCTTTGCGTGGAGGGCATCTGCTTTGAGCCAGTGCTTAGGCAGTGGACGCCGTGGTAGTTGATAGGTATGCAAGCTTGAGAATGTGTGTATGGTGTTTAATGTAGCAAAGGCATTAGTCATGGTTCTTTTATTACTTGCTGCGTGGTTCCCAACTTCTCGAGTTTGTTTTATCCTCTGAATTTCTGCCCCATATGTTTGTACTGGCAGCATACCCCAGTTGCATAGGTCGGCACTTCAAGGGAGTACTCACTCAAACTCACTCACCACAATTTTTTCAGCCATCCCACTCACTCACGTTCATACTCACGCGTACTCACCCTCATGAGTGCTCATTCACGTTCACACTCACTACCACTCACACTCATGAGTTCTCACTCACGACCACTCACACTCATGAGTACACACTCATGAGTTCTCGCTCACATTCACACTCATGAGTACTCAGTCATACTCAACTCACCATGTTCAAATGAGTATGAGTGAGTGTGAGTTGAGTGCACGCAGGAGTGAGTATGCCGAGCTATGCCCAGTTGTACACTATCTTCTCTGGTAGCGCCGGTGTTCCCGTGATTGAAAAATCTCTCGGGCACACATTTTACAAAACAAATCGTACTGAGAACCCTGGCAGCACACAATAATCCATCTCGTTCTCAGTGTATAAGTGCAACTTGTCTTTCTGTAGTCATGGGAAAGACTGCTAGTGCAATAAAAAAGTCAAGCATGAAAGAAACTTCCATGACGACATCGTGTGATCCTTTATTATAAAGTGGTGAAATAGTATAAATAGTAAACATGTCACGATACAGAAATGAAATGCTACATTCAGAGGCTATGTTAAAGGCACACTAAAGGCGAATAACAATTTGCGTCAGAGTGAAAGATCAATGTTTGGGAATGTCTAAAACGTCAATATTATCAACAGCAGTGCTCTACTAATCGAGAAATTAAGGCAAATGTATGACACCACATGCGCTACGAGTGGGACATCTAGGAAACGATCCCACTGACATCACAGCTACCGGCGATTCAGACAAGAAACAGACTTTCAGCAGGAGGGTTCTTAGCAGCGCACTGCAAAGGTTGTGGGTGCTCCCCTAATCTGTTTAGCTGTATTGTTATCGGCCGGTCTAGGAATCAGCTTACACGTGAAATAAAGGAAGCCGAAGCAATGGCAGAAATGGGAGACGTGTGTGTGAGCTCAACATCAATTGCTTTGACGGAAAAGGAAATGACGTTTCTTCGATTGTGATCACAGGCAAGATGAATTGTTTTTTGAGCATGTATAGGATGGGTGGGAAGGGCATGGAATAAACAGTTGGAAGTTTAGCGCCCACCTTTCTTTCCCTTTACGTCTGTGTCGTGCTTCTTCCGTATATGTACCGCGCAAATACAAGCTAAGTCCAACCAGACAAGCAATTTTGTGAATATGTCTATCTGCAGAAAAATGAAAAGGCAATACATATCGCTGACACAGTACCTTTTAAAAGAAGTGAGAGAGGTATGGTACATATTCAAGTGTATATTTATATTATGCTAATCAGAACACTGTCCTGCGCAGGACTCTGTGCATAACCTCTGCAACCTTGGCTGCTTGTCCCCAACCCTGGAGTACATCCTGCGGGATCCCCTCCTGCCCGATTCAACCGCACCCACTGATCACTGTGATGCGTCGTGGAACAGTGCATTGGAGTCCTCACGGTCCACTTTCGGTGCGTGCAGAGGTACAGAGCGCTACTATGGCCCACTCTGCACGTCGAAGATCGTCGCAGTTTGCGTGGTGCTTCACAACCTCGGTGTTCGGCAGCAGCTGTCCGAGTCAGACAACATCCCTGGCACTGATCCTGAATGAGAAGATGCTGACTTTTACAGCAATAGCGACGATCCGGCAACAGTAGGCGGGACCACCTTCTGCAGCGGTTCACAGCTGGGCACCCTTGCATGTGACAGGCTTATATGTGACAGGCTTAAAACAGCCAAATTTAGTAACTTTCGCTGTAGATTGTCCGCTAACTACTCGCCAGAGAGAGTTCATTTTCGGAGACCATATAGAAGACGACATTTCTCATCGGAACCCTTAATTTCATTGATGTACGAGCCTTACTTTTTTAATTATAGTGATTTGAATTTGGCAATATTTTCAATAGAGGGACCTACCTTGGCCCATTTTTGTGGAAAGCTACTGAAGTTCTGTGGCTGAATTTCCACATAGAGGAACTAGAGCCCCCAATCTATTTCCTCAACGTAGCGTTTTTCAATAAAGCTAGCAGAAATGAGAAACGGAGCGTGTAAATTGTCTTAATTTATCGTGCCGCAAACGGCAACAAAACCGCAATAATCTTCAAACTGCGCTCACATCTCAGCATGCATTGCTTAATATACAACAGTTCCGGTCTTCTGATATAACTATACACGCGAATCACACACAGATACTGCAAGACCACTGAGAAATCTACATTATTTTTATCACTACAACGAAAATCTTCCTTTGGCGCCATCTAGACGGACATAACGAAAGCGCTGAATTGGAAAGCTCCCCGTCTTCCCGAAGGTGGCGTGCGAAAACATTTTACCTTAGGAAAGAATGTCTTTTCTAGCTTCAAACTGTGCACCCCCATCTGTCCCCACCCAACTAGCCCCCCCACCGCATGCTGCTTGAGCCCGTCTCTTTTTTTTTTTTTTGCCTACCCTCAGCGTTTCGTGGGCTGCGCGGGAGAGCGTGAAAGCAGGTGTGCAATCCTCTGAGAGGTTGGGGTGAGGGTGCGGTCTAAGGGTGAGGGTCGTCAGGTGAAAAGGAAAGCCGTATCCTTGGAACGTCCCTTGTGTGTGGAGGGGTGAGCAACGGCAGACAAAAGAAAGCAGAAACACGGACAGTGCGTGTGCGTGGGTGAAGTATGTTTTGAATACCACCTTACATTTTTTTTAAACAAAAAATGCAGTTTGCCAGAAGTGAAGTTGGATGGGCTTGTTGGTATGAGCCCTTTGCAATAAACAGCATGAATACGGGACGAGGCACACATAAAGGAATGACATCAAATCTGTTTTGTACTTGCTGAGTGTTCCTTTGTCTCATTGCTACGAACCAAACAAACCAAATGTGGGCCAGCCGAACTGCGGCGCGGCAGGAGTGCGTGTCGCGAAAGTAACCCATCACGGTCAACCGCGCTTGCTGTGCTCTGAACTTGCTAGATTAGGCTACAAGCTCGAGGACGCGGGTTCGATTTCCACATACGGCAGGCGCATTTCCATGGCAGTGCAACGCAGGAACACCCGTGAGCATATTTCCGTGCACCCCAAGTGTTCAGGAGTACCACATGAAGGCGTTCCCCATTAGTACATCAAGCTCGCTCCTAAAGGACACGGGCGCCTGCGAACTCTTCCCTTGAAGTCGGCTGTGAATATCCGTCATTGGTTTCAATAAACCACGGAGCCAAAGAGGATTTGTTGCGTTGCTGACTGCAGGAACACAGCCTGGGTTCTTGCAAATTTCAGCCAGTAATAACGAAGCGGCATGAACTTCTGCTGACTGCAGGGCATGGTGTAAGGAAGATACTTTGCGGCAGGGATAGCAGGGCGGCGCTAGAATCCTTTCCTTCTTTTCTTCCTCTTTTTTTTTTTTTTTTTGTTAGCGGGGAGCACCCTGGACAAGTGAGTTCCTTGAGGACAACAGGAAGGAGGGGAATTTATGCGCTGTGTTCTGACTATGTTCCCTTATGTGGGAAGGGGGGTGGGGTGCAAAGTAGGGCAGGCGAACATATGTAATGGTAGACGAGAACCGCGCACGAATATATACAATACCCTTTACCGGAAACGCCAAGTCAAGGCAACCGCAGTGGTGAAACCAATTCATATTTCCTATGCAGTGAAGGTTTACACGTAGGCGACTTGTTGCTGGTTTTTTTCACTGTCAATGTAGAACAACATGCAACAAGTGGTTACCCTGCATCCGCTCCCGCTTCTATCGCGCGCACATTTTGACAGCTGTTCCACGTAACGGCCTAAGAACTGCGATCGTGTTTTGCGCAACATTTTGCGTGTTTCTCCGATTCATTACTCTTGCTTTCACTGACTGAACTTTGGGGATCGGCACGCGGTTTCTGTCTGCCCAGTATATACAGCTCGAAAACTTCACACCTAAATTTGTGTACCTAAATTCGGTAAGCCTCGGCCGTGTTTGTGGTCACCCTGTGGCATGTGCGGGTGCACTATTCATCGGGATTTTCCGAATGGTCTATATATCTTCTGGCGCTCGATTTTTGTATGTTTCCGCCCTAAATAGTAAGCCTCCTATGTTTTTTTTTAATTATTCAGTAAACCACACCAGGCCTTAGCTGTCGGAACACAGTGGCCTTCAATGGGTAGCCTATACGGCCGGGAATCTAAGGTTCATGCCTCTAGGCTTGTGTTGCTGCACTGGCGGCACAAATCAACAGCTGCTCCTCGTAATCCGCGCAGTGCATGTCGTGCTCGCGACCGAACATCTCCTCTCTGTCTTTGCTCAGCTCGCCGCTTATGCCTCAAGGAGAAACGCTGCGGAAATGCAGCAGCGGCTAACAATTCAACGTCTTTCGTAAGTCTGCCTATTTAGAACTGGCGATGTCTGAGGATAGCGGATCGTAGACTCGTAGCGTGAGCCGCAAGGCTGACGAGCGGACGGGGCTGAACTTGGGCTTGCGCCTAGTAGCCGGACAGGAAGGGAAGCGTTTATGAAAACGATAAGTTTATAACAACTATAGTGGTATCGTTATTAAAAAAACTCGCTTACACGAATGCCACAAATGCGCATCGCATTCATACGAACAATGGCAATTCGCGGGGAAGACGCATTGCACTGATGCGTCGGACAGGGATGTTTTTGCCAGTCCTCCCTTACAAAAATGGCTGGTAACATTGAGTAGACCACCTAGTAACCATCTATTAACATTGGTGACTGTCTATGAACATTAGCGCTCTAGTAACAATTGTTAATAGACCGTCTAAAGACCTCCTCCTTACTATTTTATAAAGACTATATTATGCAGACCGTCTAAAGGCATCCTTCGAACTATTGTATAAATAATATATTATGTAGACCATCTAAAGGCCTCCTCCTTACTATATTTTAAAAGCTATATTATGTAGACCGCCTAAAGGCCTCCTTCTAGCTATTGTATAAAGACAATATTATTTAGACCGTGTAAAGGCGTCCTTCTATCTATTGTATAAAGACTATATTATGCAGACCGTCTAAAAGGCCTGCTACTTACTGATGTGTAAAGACTATTGTAAATACATGCCCTGGAAACCTCATTTATAAGTACTATTTTAAGTTTACCTTGAAAAGATGACTTAGCTTTGGCTAAGTATAAGAAGCCATCGAACACTTAACCTCTCCGCACTCTGCTTCCCCCTATGTACACGTGCGCGCGTGCGCGCGTGCACACACGCACGCACACGCACACACACGCACACACACAAGCACACACCAAAGCTATAAAATCAATATATACGAGAGGGCATATAATTTTGCACGTACCATCGAGGACCTACACAGGTGTAATAATAATATAGCATACATACAGGCCCTCGTTTGTACGTGCTGCTGTTTTATAAGCGAAAGGCTGCGGCACCGAAGCCTCCGAATGGATTGGTGTGCTAACACAAATAAGTGCACGCCCTATAGTGCTAGTGCCGTGCGTACGACTCGGGACGGGAGCAAAGCATCTGCGATGGCGTACGCATTCCTTCCTTCTTCAGTTTTCCCTTAATCCTATGATCAACAGTGCTCACTAGCGCAATCACTTTTCTGCCGAAAAATCTGGCCATCAAAAAGTGATCCTCATTCGCCGCCTACTTCTTTTGCCAATATATTGAGCATTCCCAAAAAGGGGAAATTCGATAACATCTACCATCAACCTCATGGGGCAAACTCACAACGTATCTCTTTAGTATGCTTTTTTGTGATTGGTCGCAACCGGTTTTACTAATATGTCCAACATCAGGACACAGCGGAATATTCCCGAACGAATATTTTTAGCGTAAGGCTCTTTTCTGAATACGCACGCTGTGGCATAAACCGAACGTGACATATTTACAGGACTACGTCCCTTACATCCTTTTAGGCACTGACCGTGTGATGCGCGTGCTCATAAACTACACAGACCAGTGAAGTGTAATACGCGTATTAGCTCAAATGATGTCAAATAATTTTGCCTTCTGAAAGTAGTAAACACCTCTTTCCTTCAGCGCTTCTCAAATGCTTTGAGAAGAAGTGTATTTATTATTTATAGTTATTATTATTATTAGTCCTGCTAGTGAATCACGATAAATAAATGCGGTTCTAACACACGTGTACGTACTGCTTTTATAAACGCCTCGAACATGGCGCGTTTTTTTTCTTTTCTTTTCTTTTTTTTTTTTTTTTT
>JALIZH010015146.1:0-39988 GCA_030522465.1 Rhipicephalus appendiculatus
AACGCTGCACGCCAGAGCAGGTGAGAAAAATTATTTTATACAAAAAAAAATTAATATATATGTACGCGCGCGCTGACACATTATGCACGCAGCTGCATACGTCGATGTACAGCTGGCAGCGCACAGTGCAACGGCGCATAATATGTGTGTTGCTCATAAAAGAACGCATGTCAGAAGCTTCGGTCCAGACGAATCAACAGCAAAACAAAGAATCACACAAAACAAGACGGACGGCAGGATTATCGCAACAGTCGTGCCACTTCCCATCGGAGAAGGTGACCAATCAAAGCCGCGGCAATGATAAGAGCGACACCCGTATCGCGTCTTCTCTCGCGCTCGCGCGATGGACTGGACTGCGTGCGCCCTCTGCAACGCGTTCTCACTGCTTTGCGGAAGAGAGAAGCGGTCTGATATACACACTACTTGTTGTTTGTGGCGGCGGACCTTTGTCCGAGCGGACCCTCATTACGTATGCACGCGCTGTCCGCCGCTGGTGCCCGTAAATCTCGCGGCAAGCATCTGACCCGCGACAGGTTGGGTGCCGGGATTTAATCCTCGGCGGCTCGGTGGAACGAGTTATTGTCGCCCTTTGCGTGGCATGCCTACGTCGGTCTCACTAGAAGCATGCAGCGCAGTGTGAAGCCTGAACGGCGCTTGCTGGGCGGTTGGCGCTGTAAGCGCCGCGGAGGAGATGTGCAGTTTCGACAACTTTTGCGTTGCTCATCTCGTTGCGTAATCAATTTAAGTTCAGCGCGGAACGAATCTTAACCTCTTCGCTATCAAAAAAAAAAAAAATGTAGGCTATAAAAAGATATGCTGTTCACAAATCTTATTTCGAAAGGTTCCACTAGTGCAAAAAAAATAAAAATAAAACAGAAACGTTGCGACAGAAATTTCAGTTTCAAAGGGTAGAAATGGGTATCCGCAGAAAGGGTAATTAATTGCAGACATGGTAAAAACGCCCTTGACAAATACCAGTTCTGGCATTCAGTGTGTTAAATATTTTTTTAGATGATTCCCAAAGACCAGTAGCATAACTTTTGGTGACACTAGTTGGTATGAAAAAAAAATTAATTACAAAACTTTATAGTGCTAAGCAGCCACGCGATGCGCGAGCTACATGCCGCCTTTTTTCCCTTTTTTTTTTTTTTTTTTTTTTTTTTTTTTTTTTTTTTTTTTTTTTTGACAGCAGCAGCCGCTAAATTTGACTTCTGCTGCTCACTTTAAAAAATTACACGCCATGTTTCCGATCTGCTATTGAAGTTCCTGCCCCTGGTGTGAAGGCAGTACTACACTCTATCATATTAGCTTGGGCTGCTCAAAGCATCCCCCCACACCTGACACACACAGACATGACATCAACCCGCACGTTGGAGCAATGGGAGGCGCGACTGTCCAGCTCTGACCTTGCCGGCCAGCCAGCGCTGATCATCCAGGTTGAACGGGCGGCTAAGGCTAAGGTCAGTGGGGCTCTCTGCTAAGGCTCCCCCATCAGAATGATTTATGTTTCAATAAATTTTTATCTGTTCTGTTCCGCTGCTCACTCTTTTAGTATATATAAGTAAAGGGTACGCCGGTCGACGAAGACGCGAGTTTTCACTTCTTGTGTAGTTTGCTGAACAAGTCATTTCCACAAACATAGGCGCCTGCCCACGTCCGGAGAGTCAACCATTCTGTATAGCACTTCCAATTTCATATTTCTATCATCTATCTCATTCATCCATCACCTGCAATCCATCAGTGTCTAACCGAATTTAAATTGATGTTTGGATCGCGTATAGCAAATAAGGGGCTACGAGCGTGAAACGGTGAGATTACACCTACCTACAGTTAAACGTATCACCGACATCTTTATTCAGTGAATAGTAATAGCATGGTTCGCTATTCAATAAGTCTGGGTATTTGCATATATTCCTTGCTTTATGGTTGTGAAAAAAAATGTTATAATACACTAATGTTATAAACTGAGTCTTGCAGACAGGTCTCGAAGTATGAATGTTCTTCTAACGATGTTTAACGTACTGTTATCAAACATTGTGTGACTGTGGGTGCTTATTCGTTTCTAATTTTTTAGCATGTGTGCATCAATGCTCCTTGTTGGTTTCATTGACTGGGACGGGTTACGGCACTTTGTCAGGCACTAAACTGCCTTTTTGCCAACCCTGCCCCTTACCTTCGATGTGTGATCAATGTACAGTACACTGTACTCTGTAACTGATTGATTGAAACTGAAAAACATTGCTGAACGGAGGCATTGGCTGTATTGATGTCTGTATGTCTCCGTGATTTCTTTACCGCACACCGTGGTGGTTTAGCGGCTCTGGTGTTGCGCTGCTAAGCTCCACGTCGCGGGTTCGATCCCTGACCTATTCCAGTGGGGACGATATACATCACCGATGCGAACCCTTGCTTAACAGACACCAGACTTCTATATAGTTTCAACAACGCTGCATCTTTTTAGTGAGTCCAAAGCACGGCAGGACCACGCCTACTTCCTCCAACTCAGCTTCGTCGAACAGGCACGCGCCGGATCACGTCAACGCTGGCGGCGGGGTCGGTGACGTCGGTGTATGCCCCCCTGCACCATCTGCGTGATCCCGTGCCGCGCAGGAATAGTAAATCGCCGCCGAGAGACAGACGACCTGTCGGGCCGTGTTTACAAGGTCCTGAGCGATGTCTTTTCTCTCTGTCCTTTTTTTTTTTTTTTTAGGCTGCCTGCTTTTCCACCACCGCTCAGCCTACCAGGCATCTTCTCCCTACTGCTTGCTACTCCTCCATCTCTTTGTGAAGCCCCCCAACGCCCCTTTCGCGTCAACTTGTGTGCCCCGTAGTATAAGCTCTCTGGTGTCGTTACGCGCGCTGTCGCCGTCATGCTGTAGACGCGCAGGCTGGTAAACGCTGAGGCGTGCTGCATAATATACGTGTGGTTAGGGTGTCTACGCGGCGTGCCCGTACGAGGAATACGAATTCGCTCTCTTGAATTCTGAGGCAAGGATACGGGTAGCCCTAGCGATCGTTCGTTCACTTTGATATGTTATCTAAAATTTTTGCTCTTAACTTATCCTTCTTGAAATCGGAGAAATGCGCAGGTTAAAGCGGTTCATCTTATTGCAGCCGCCTTTGCTGTGACAGCATCTCTCCCTCACTGCGAACACCCAATCACCCCCCACCGTCACTGCGAACAACCAATTGGGTGCGCCCAATCTCAAATGGCGTGCTTTCTCGCCTGCTGTCTTACGATTCCACAACGCACCGCACCCGGGGCACGCCAAGAACTTATCGCACTTGGATCTTATACATACCACCACAGCGACGATGACGATGTAGACAGATTTCCGGTTATAGTGTAATATAACTGCCTCCGCACTACTTGGGTAAGAATGGACACAGGAAAATAATTTTCTAGCTCTTATTGAACTTATGTGACAGCGAAGAATGAGATATTTGTTCGGTGGTACCTTTATGCAGCGCCAGACATTGCGGTAACCCAATTGTCCTTCTTTGTCTTCTAATGTGTGTCCATTCTCCATGTCCCCTTGCACGCGCAGCACTTCGCGACGAGTTCCGGCAGCTGCCCAAGAGCGTCCGCGCGGCGGCGGGAGAGTCGGCGACGCTGGAGTGCGTTCCTCCCAGGGGCCACCCCGAGCCCACGGTCACCTGGTTCAAGGACGGCGTCCAGGTGCAGCCGGGCACGGGGCGCGTACGCCTCCTGGCCCAGGGCGCTCTGGTAATCGCCGACGTGCGTCCCTCCGATCAAGGACGCTACGTGTGCCGGGCGGCCAACATGCTCGGCACGAGGGACTCGCCGCCAGCGCTGCTCTCCGTGCACAGTTGAGCGATGGATTTCTTTCTAGCTGCACGTGCATGCATACGCTGTGTTTCGTAGCCGTAAGCTGTATGCATTTGATGCTCAGACCTCGCCTTTTAAGTGCGGAGCACTTTAGGTGCCCGGGCTGTCGCATGCTGTCATCGTAGTATGCTGTCGTAGCTTGGCGCGCAACGCAGGCAAAACCACGCATAGCATAACCATTTGAGCGCGCGCTTCCGCCAAAGAGAAGTCTTCTTCCTCTTGTTCTTCGAGCTCCTTGATGATGATATTAACGCAGGCAAAACCACATATAGCATAGCCATTTCAGTGCGTGCTCACGCCAAAGAGAAGCCTTCTTGTTCTTGTTCTTGTTCTTCGAGCTCCTTGATGATGATATTAACGCAGGCAAAACCACATGTAGCATAGCCATTTCAATGCTTGCTCACGCCAAAGAGAAGCCTTCTTCTTCTTGTTCTTCGAGCTCCTTGATGATGATATTGACGCAGGCAAAACCACATATAGCACAGCCAATTGAGCACGTGCTCTCACCAAAGAGAAGTCTTCTTCCTTTTGTTCTTCTGAGCACCTTGATGATGATAGAAATAAACAGAAATAAAAAGAAAAAAAACACAGGAAAAATCTGCAAAAGAGAAAAAGAAAGAAGGAGAAAACCGAAGAGAAACAAAGAAGGCTGCCTAGCTCCGCACTTCCTTCAGGCTTGGCACCACTAGAGCAAGCTGGCTTAACTTTTTCCAAACGCTATTTTGGAAGTCGCAGCGCTGCAGCTAGAAGTACAAAGGCTACAAGGAGCACATTCTGGATTTTATGCATTTAAGTTATTAAGAAGTTTCTTAAATCAAAAACGTGGAAGCCCGAGATCGCCCTCGTGGACCTGGAAGACCAACGAAAACTTGTCGCAAGGGCCAAGAGAGCAATATAAGCCTCAAGGGTTTCTGGACATAAGGCGCGCTACCATCTCAGGGTGATAGCATCGCTCGGGACACTGATTTTACAAATAAAATTTAACTTATCTCTCGTAAGAACAGCATGGAACGGGTGCCGATGCGCTAAAATCAACATAAAGCAATAAGTTAGAAGATACGAAGGCCGCCTATTGCACCGCTAAGAGTATTTGCTTATTTGAAACATTTTATTCATTGATTAAATAAAATGTCTATTCCCCTACCACTAACACGCCTTGCACTGAGGCCCGCAAAGAGCAGTTGGCGGGGCCCGAAACACTGCGCCTTGAGTGAATGACGTGTGCATGTTGCACGACAAAGCTTCTTTCTGTCTGGCGTGCGCCAGTCCGTTTCAGTAAGTTCTCGCATACCATGCTTCAAAGTGCAACTTCGTTCTCGTTACGAGAAACTCAACCGGTAGCAATTATTAGATCTGCGTTCGCGCCGCAGTTCACTGGCGCTCACCGTTCTATTTCTCCACAGCGAAGCCGTACTTCGTCCGAGTCCCGGAAGACGTGACAACACTCGCAGAAGAATCTGTGGAGTTCGAGTGCAAAGTCAACGGCGACCCGAAGCCGACGGTCACCTGGAGGAGGCAGGATGGAAAGATGCCCATCGGAAGGTGAGTCATGTGGGCGAAAAAGAAAAGTACAGCACTGCATGATTGGGTGCTTTCTTGCTTTTTTGTCACGATAGTACAACTCTGGGTATATACCACATTATTTATGCTTCATTTGTGTCGTGATGTTGAAGGGGCGATTAAGAATACAGCAGTACAAGGCATTAGTGAAATGTAAGCTCCTTACTGGATGAACTTACGCCCAGCAAGGAACAAGTAGCACGGCAAGCACAGCGATAGCGGCAATCACCGCCGTCTGTCGTCGAAGCCTTATCTACGGATCAAAGGCGAATGACATGCGGCACCGAACATGTCAACGTAAACGCTCGTTCTCGGGTACGATCTAGAATTCACGCGACAATGTGCGTTGCCTTTGAAATCTAGTGGCAGATAAGATTATTCCGCTATTAAAGGGGCCCTGCGACACTTTTTGAGCATGGTCAGAAAACGCTACCGATTGGTAGTAGAGGCTTCCGAGAGCACGCTAGCTAAACATGCGGCCTGTAATTTACAATTAACAAGTACTTGCGTCAGCATCCACATTTTCTCATATCAAATTTTGATATTTCACTTACTAAAACGACGATATAGTTATGAAGCACGAGGGCGGGGGGGAATGACCGGATTCATTTTTATCACCTGGGGTTCGCACCTGCAACAAAGTACGCGGGTTATTTTTAGGAGCGAAGCTCCTTACGCCGGCACCCCGCCGACGCCGTCGCCGTCGCCGATGAAGCTCCCTGGCAAAGTGCCAGCTGTGGCGTCTGCCTCTCACGCGGGAGGATAAATGAGCTTTATGAGCGCTGGAATGCGGCTGGCGTCTGCGCGATGCGCAAAGCGCGAAAATACGAACGCATGCGAAACGGAGGCAGAATAGCGTCCCTCTTTCTTCAACTGTGCCCTCCCCCCCTCAAACCGGCGAACGCGCGAAACCATCGCTTCACCCTGTCGTCTGCCCAGTGTTTTTATTATTATTATTATTGTTTCGCCATTGATGTACAGCCCTGTGGCAGAGAGTCGACCTCGCGCTCTCGTGCCTAGGAGCACAACACCACAGCTGCTAGGCCACTACAATGGATAGTATTCCCATCGTGTACCTACACTGCACACAGCCAGATGTCGGACCATATGCATCGCTCGCTACCTATTGCTTTTTCTTATTACTAATATCTGGGGTTTTACATCCCAAAATTTAGTTCTTTTTTATTGCCACCTTGATATTCACATAAGAGTAAACTTCGCAAAACTTGCTTGGTCCCATAGCCTGGCTGGCTAGTAAGGGAACAATTGTTCGACATACCTAAATAAGGTGGCATGTGGTCGCAACAGTAACAAAAGGACAACGAAAGTTGGTACATATATTCTAAAACACATGTTTCAATTATGCAAAGGATAATTGAATCATGTCCGCCTCGGTGGAACAGTGGCTACGGTGCTCGGCTGCTGACCCGAAGGTCGCGGGTTCGATCCCCGTCGCGGCGGTCGCATTTCGATGGAGGCGAAATGGTAGAGGCCCGTGTACTGTGCGATGTCAGTGCACGCTAAAGAACACCAGATGGTCAAAATTTCCGGAGCCCTCCACTACGGCGTCTCTCATAATCATATTGTGGTTTTGGGACGTAAAACCCCAGATATTATTATTATTATTATTATTATTATTATTATTATTATTATTGAATCATGTGTTTAATTAACTACGCCAAAAAGCGACTCAGGCTAACAGAAACGCTGCATTGGAGGGCCGCGGACAGCTTGCACTACCGGGGTTATTTAACGTGCACTGACATCGCACAGTACACGGGGCTTCCGGCATTTCGCCTTCATCGAAATGCGACCGCCGCGGCTGGGATCCAACCCGCGTCTTCCGGGACGGCAGCCGTGCATCTTAACCACCGAGCCACCGCTGCGACCAAACCTATACGTGCAATGAACTTTCCGACACCCCTTTCACAAATGGGGCCCCCCAGTTGCTACGCTCGTACGAACCTCTCTTCATCCTCGACAGGTGCTACCGACAGCCACCATTTGTTTACAGCAGCGTGCGAAGACATCCCGCACTGTAAGATCCACAGCTACGCGGACGGCTCACCGCGGTCATAACTAGTGCATAAAAATAATGAGCAAGCTCAGCTATATCAATTCAGCAACTCAGAATCCAACACTTCGAACCCGCACGATAATTCGACACGGGCACCTGCGTGTTCTCTGGACAAGAATAAAGTTAATTCAACAACAAGAAAAACAACAACAGCAGCAGCAGCAACAACAGGATACCAGCTCCACGTTCGACCTCCGATTTATCTTACTTTCTTGATTTCGTTGTGCGAAACTACTGAAAGCGTTTTCTTTGCTTCCACGTGTTCTTATTCATATTTTGCGTTTTCATTGTGGCAAACAACAGAGCGTGCCTTTATTGTAAATCTTTTCATTTACAACAGTTATTTTTGGGCATCACAACAACTGATTTTTGTGAATTGCGCGCGTTCATTCTGATTAAATCACAACTTTCCCTCGAACTTCTGAGTATATATTACAGGGTCACATAATTTTCTGTTGGTCCATTAATATTTTCACATAATTTCTCAAAGCGGTCTTAAGATCCTTTATTAAACATATACTTTTTTTTTTCAGGGCATACGTTCAAGAGGACAAGAGTCTGCACATCAAGAATGTCGCCCCTGCAGATGAGGGAATATACATTTGTGAATCAGAAAACATTGTTGGGTCAGCTTCTGCTTCGGCGACGCTTACTGTGCACTGTAAGTTGTATTCCCTATCATAAATGTATGTAGTGTGGTCGGTATGTTGTTGCGACCGGCCTTCGCAGGCACCGGAACATCGGGAGGAAGATGCAGAGGATGGATGAGGGGAAACTTAACTGGAGTTTATTTACATTTCATGAACCTAGTTACCTGGCTACCTGCCTATCTGCCTGCCCACCTACCTATCTGCCTGGCTGCATACCTGTCTGGCTGCCTGCCTGCACATACCTAATACCGACCTGCCTGGCTACCTACCTACCTACCAACCTTATGCGTTAGCTATTAAGGCCTTATATTGTACTACGGTGTTCTGGTTCGCATAGTCGGTGCTTCCCTACTTCATGAAAGTGGCCGGACGCGGGCCGCCGGACGCGGGACGCGGGAGGGACGCGGGACGGACATAGCCCCGAGCATAAGATGCTTCGCATCTAAAAAATTACATCATCTCCCGCTAAAGGGAACCATGTGTAGATGCGAAGCAGCGGGCGCTAACGCTTACACTGGCGGTGGCGTTGACGCTGGCGCTCATCGCAGCGTTGCGCAGGAGAGAAAACTGGGGAGGCGCAAAGCACGCAGTGATGGAGCAGTGTTTCCTACTGGAACATGCCAATCGCTGCTAATGGGCAATGAGAGGCAGAAGACTCCGACTGGACACAGAGACCCGCAGTCCGCTTTTAGTTAACGCGCACGCTGCGAATTTTTATTGTTCAACAACGCACACGAGAAATCTCCCACCGGCACTACCTTGCAGGTCAAGATTCAGTGCCATATATACGGGGTGGCCAGTGAACGGTTGTGCAGCGCGAGCAGTCGGTTTTTTCAACCAAGAAACTCGCTAGCAGACGCTGCCTGCGTCGGCGTCGCGAGGCGAGAGGGGGGGAGCGTAGGAGAGGGGAGGACGTGCATGCGCAGTGGGAGTGCGGACGCCGCGGGGAGGGATGCCTAGAGGAGAGAGAGGGGGAGAGGAGGTTTTTTTATTTATTTTTTGAAAGGGTTTGCGCATGCGCAGTAAGGGTGGTCACGCGGCACACCACCACCACCACCACTGGATTAAGCTTCGCCATAAGATGCTTCACATCTAAAAAATTCATTATGGATTCTCGAGAGAACCCATCGTTGCGCAATCAGAGACGAAGCGAAACATGCGCCGAAGGCAGACTTACAGAAAAAAAAAAAAAACCAAATGGCCATGAAAGGCAAGTCCAAAGGTGTGAGGAAGTCGGTTAAACGAACGTATTCCTTTCTTTTGTCTTGTTTACCACTACATCATTGGTGTAGCTTTAACTGGAATGCCATATAGGAGACGCAACCTATAAGACTGCAGTTGGAGTACTGTAAGGTCTGTGGTCATATAGAGGTAATTCTTTATTGCGGTAGCAATTATGTGGACACTCTCGACGGGTTGTTGCCGTCACCGTCGGCATCATGTTCCGTATAGAGTCCATAACGATAACATCGCCGCAAGCATCACATGACCTACGCGTGAGTAAAAGAAAGGCGCGAGCGCTGGGGACGAGCGTGGTTGAAGCAAAAATGAAACGAGTTGGCTGTCTCCGTCGCACGAAGGGCGCATGCGATAACATCGTCCCTCGTGCGATGCCTGTCGTCGATGGCTCCTCAAGCACTGACGAAACGTCCCACCCATTTCGTCGGGCGAAGGAGCATGAAGGGGTGCCAGTGAAGGGGTGTGGGCTGCGTAGCTCGATCAGCAACTGCGAACTTTGATCAAAATGGCGCGGTCGCGTGCTATCACGACGGACACGGCTCGTATACCCTTGTACGTGGTGTGCTATCACTCTCACTCCTTCGCGTTGAGAGATAGCACGAAAACCACTTGTCTCCCTGGAGCGACCGTATTCCATTACACCAGCGTTTTCTATTGTTAGCGATATCGGATACAAAGTACTAAAATACTTAGCTGCCAGCCTTACCTCGTGTAACATTCCAATCTGTTGCTATCGCATTCAGTGCGATCGCCCTTGCGGCGAAACTGTGTTTTTCCCCTCAACTTTTCCTGCTGTTTTCTTGCTCGTTCCAGCACGTCCGACATTCCGCCTCACTCCCCAGGACCAGAAAGTGGGGCTCAACGGTGTCGCCAAGTTTGACTGTCTGGCGACAGGAAACCCCCCGCCCTCCGTGTTCTGGACCCGAGAAGGCAACCAGGTGCCATGTTACTTTTGCCTCACACATTTTTTTTTTTTCAAAGTTGTAAACGCTAATTTGTGTACTATACGTCGCATACTACAGTAAAACCTCGGTGATACGATCACGGCTCGACTATTTCTGCAACAATCACGCGCGGGCGCGAGAACCCAAGCGTGGGCATGCGCGCCGTGCCGCCAATTGCCATCAGCGGCGCCTCGTAGCCTCCGAGATAGTGCGCGCGAATCTTAGAGGCTTTAATGCACCTTCGTGTGCCTTCGCGTTTAGATAACCAATGGTGATGATGTGATTTTTTTCCCTCCTTTTTAACGCGTCGACGCGTGCTGTTGTGCTCGAAGTAGCGTCGTTGTACTGTTTTTTTTTACACGCGCCTTCCATATTGCAGTCATAAATTCTATGAAAATAGTACGAGGACCGAAACAAGAAGTGGATGGTCTTAGCGAAGAAGCTAGGCCTCGCAACGTCAGCTAGCACGATTGTTCGGGGAGCGCACACCTGCGAACTCTCCGATTTGCACTGGCAACTCCTGAATTTTCAGCAAACTTCTGGATTGTGCGGGCACGGCCGTAAATTTCCCGAAAAACATCCCTAACACCACCGCAATAAGAAAATAATAAAACGAAAGGGTAGCGGTTCTAAAACGTGCTGGCCTTCATCTGCCCCGTGCTGTCATGCGGAAAAACTTACTAAGATTGGAAGGGGCTACTAGCTGTCACGGGTCACAGCACATCTCGTTCATTGATTACACACGCGTGCACGCACAATGTATATACGAGTACGAGTATGATTGTTGACGTCTAAAAACCTTACTGGCAATCATTCAGAGCTGTTCATGACGTTGATGCTGCCCTGAGAAACAATGAATGAAAATGTACCGCCAGCCTTCTTTTGTTGCCTACTAATATTCCGTGTATTCTGGTGATATGAATTTCGGATCATAGGAATATTTTTGGTGACCCCGCGAGATTCGCATCATCGAGGTTTTACTGTATACCTATACTTGATTTCCCCAAAGGCCAGAAACTATCCATATGTGTGTACTATACGTCGCATACTATACCTAAACTTAATATCCACAAAGGCCAGAAACTATCCACGTGCTAGAATTCCCCTGATGATTTATACAAAGTACCACGAGGACCACTATAAGGTTCGACTGATTGCAGGTGCTGATGTTTCCGGGCAAGTCACACGGCCGCTTCTCGGTCAGTCACGAGGGCACGCTGACCATCACCGGAGTGCGAAAAGAGGACCGTGGCTACTACGTCTGTTCCGCTTTGTCCGTGGTCGGTTCGAGCATGGCCAAGGGTCACCTGGAGGTCACCGCGTTGGCCGACCTCCCACCGCCCATCATACGACTGGGGCCCGCCAACCAGACGCTGCCTGTTCCACACGGCCGCCCAGCTACCGTGCGAGGCGACCGGCACACCTAAGCCTGTCGTGCAGTGGCTGTACAACGGCTCTCCTCTGAACTCCGAAGAACGGCCTCGATTCACGTTGCTAGAGTCTGGCATGCTACAGATACAAGGTCAGCAGTTTGTGCCTTCTATAACAGTCTCACATTGCGCTCAAAAAGGCATTGTTGCTTCGGAACATTCTCATATGTCATACGCGAAATCGACTATCAATACGCGTGTTTTATTGCGATAGAAATTAAAGGGACACTTGAAGCGGAAATGCGTTGTCGCCGTGATGTTCTGTGTAAAGCCCAAGTACGACAAGGTCCTGTTACGACCTGCACGATGTACGCTAGGGGGGGGGGGAGGGGGGAGAAAACATTTGGAAAAGTGCGCAACATCGCGCGCGCGCGCAGGAGGTTGGGGCAGTGAGGTGACTTCGCCGAAGGGGTTGAAGGAACGGGCGAGAATGCGCAGCGCGGGAAAAGGGGCAGGGTGACAGCGCCGTAGCCGCGGGTGGGGAGGCGAGCGCGCGAGCGGTAGGAGCCCGAGGAGGGAGTTGCAGATGAACCGCGCATATCCTCTTCTAGTCAGGCCAGGCGAGTCGTTGTTCAGCGCTGCGGCTGTCGTAAGGGTTAAGTGAAAAGGTAGCCCGCGAGCCGTATCTCGCAAGTAATCTGTGGCGGGTGCGCGGCTGTGCGAACGAAGATGCCTGGTCGCTTCGTGTGCGCTGTACCCGCAGGCCTAATGTTTATGTCTTCAACAACCAGCGCAGAACGGACAAGGAACAAGAAAGGAACATAGACATGCGCGCTTTTTTCTGTGCGTTTGTTTATCATGTATTTCGTCATGTCCGATAAGCTTTTTTTTTCTGATTAACCCGTTGACGATAGTTACGCGATTGTTTGCACGCGCTCATGGGATGCGTTTTCCAATAAATCCTCAGTTGGAAGTCAGCTCTTGTCTCTGTTCCCTTTCTTGTCCCTTGTCCGTTTTGCGCTGGTTGTTGAATATGGATTACCGACTAGCCCAATCTCAAACTCTGCTAATGTTTAGAGGTGTGCGAATATTTGAACTTTGGAATATTTTTCTAATAGTCTTTGCTTTTCGATTCGATTCGCATCGAAATTTCACTATTCGAAGTATTCGAACTTCCGGAAGATACAGTCAACGTCCGATTTCACGGACTCCCTAGGGACCACAAAATCGTCCGAAAAAGCGGATAGTCCGAAACAACGAATTCATGCTTTTTTATTCCGCTCAAGGAGTACGTCAAATCACCACATCCGCGTCTGAAATATATATAGCTTGAATGCCTTCCCAGTACAGTGGCGTGGCCAGGGAGTGGCACACCGGGCATGTGCCCCTCCCGAAATTTCTTTCTGTCATAGCTAGGATACGTAAAATCAACGCTCAACCACACTTGCCTGCCTGGCCCGCACTACAGATTAAGGACGCGCCCTACCGAAATAAATTTCTGCCTACGCCACTGTCCCAGTAAGCTTATCAGACATTTTAGTACATGCCCAGGCTCTCGTAAATATATTCCATTCCTATCGTGAGCCCCGCTTAACTACGTGCCAAAATTTTCATTTTAATCCTTGAATTTCATTCATTCATTCATTCATTCATTCATTCATTCATTCATTTATTCACTAACTCATTCACTGTGTTTCAAGGTAGTCATTGTATGGCTCAGCAGACAGTCTGGCCAAACTTTGCGTTCACTGGATTTCAACCTATGAACACTGACACACTGAACACATGAACACATTGAACAACAACGCCACGTGGTAAAGTGTCTTGTCCTTTAAGGCTTAAACGAAAGCGCAGTTTGAAATATATTTGATTATTCGAGGAAAAATATTTCGTCCAAGACGCTCAGATACGTCTGCATACAGACACAAAAGAGGAAAAACCGTGGATAACATTATGACGTCATTTTAAATAGCTGTTCGTGTAAACTGCTACACTGCATCTTCCTAATGTTAGCGTCAGGGGTAGATTTGACAGCTATTATATTAGTTGCAATTGTTGCGACAGAATTACAAAATGCCAGTTTCACCACAGTCACGCAGCAGGAGAGCAAAAGAATGAAAGAGATAGCAACAAAGTAGAATGTTACAGGAAGTAAGGTTAGCAGCTAACTCCTTCATGATCCGGTCTCGCGTAACACTGCAAAACACTGGAATAAGCGGACACGGCCGTTCCAAAAAGCGAAGCGGTTTTCGTGCTCGCGTCAACGCGAAGTAAGCTGCGAGAGCACAGCACGTACAAGGGCACACCGTAAACCACTTTGCACCTTTAAGGGGGGTTTCAAGCAAGCAAAATACCCTTCTGCCTAACCAAAATCTGCAAAAATTAGGGTGTAAAGGTGTTTTCCTTCCCCAAATAGCCTTTAAGGGGTGATGTTCTAACTAAGACACCCTTTAGGAGTAAAATGTGTTATGGCTTATCGAAACACTAATGGCCCATACCGCAGCGTGCCAGAGGATAAGTGTGACTGGCTAATTAAAAAGTCGTTGGATCTTAAGCGAGTTTAGAGTAAAAGATGTCTCTTTTAGGGCTATCTAAAGCGTACCATGAATTTACGCCGATTCTCTTAATGTTTTTTTTTTAATGTTCATAACAGGAATGTCCCCACCGGCACTGAACGGCGTCTTAAGATACTATGGCTATATATACCAGATGGCCAGTGTACGGCTGTGTAGCGCGAGTGCTCCGCCCATAGGGCATTTTACATTACGCTCTGCTGTGCGTACTGTTTGGTGTGTGCGTGCACCTTATATGCTGATGTCATCTGTAATTGCCTGTTCCTTGACTGTTAGATTTTTATTTTTTCACGTTTTTTCAGTGATAAGGGTGTTTAGGCCACTGGAAACACCCCGTGAAAAGGGTGTTGGGCCAATGGCAGAACGCTATGGTATGGGTGCTTTGATACGTGAAAACACCCTTTTCCTAGGGTGTAAAGACACTGGCGAAACCCTCTTAAGGGTGTAAACTGGTTTACTGTGTAGGAGCCGCCTGTCGAGATATTTTTAAACATCTTAAATTTGGTCGGCGTTTCTTGTTTTTCTTTTTCTCATATCGGGTCTGTCGAGGTAGTGGGTGTGCCAGCGTGCTCGACCTCGTCCTTTTGATCAAAGTTCGCCGTTGCTGCCAGTGCGACACGGCAGAAATGTGCCTCGAGTGCCCATATAGTTGCTATCCTAATAAAAGAGCATTCATCATCGATGACTAGCCATTTACAGGAATTGACATGGGCTCTTGTACGTTCACAGACCTTCAAATGTCGGACAGTGGTGCGTACACTTGCAAGGCTTCGAGTGAAAGTGGCGAGACGTCCTGGACTGCATCTCTCACCGTCGACTCCCCGCACAATCCGAATGTAAATTTTCATCGTTCTCCTGACCCGTCCACATTTCCCGGACCTCCTTCGCAGCCTGTGGCGGTAAACACGACGGAGACTTCAATAACACTAACTTGGGCACGCAGTGAGAAGGCCGGTGCATCATCCCTCAAGGGATACACAAGTAAGTCATTTTCATCGTATCTTTTGTATACATTTTGTGTAGCCGTCCCATTTGAGTGTAGCATGAAGAGAACAACCAGTGCAAGTGCCACAATGGCCTATAAAAATAAAATTAGTGTTCGAGACAAAGCACTACACAGGCCACTACAATTATGCTCTTATCTAACGAAATTATCATGAGCGAAAGCTTTAAAAATGCGTTGATTGTAATTACACCGAAGTAAAAACAAACCTATGATAATATTACTATGAAGACAAAAATTTAAAATGTGTGCACATCAGAAATTTCATTTCGCAGGGCAGCATTGTTTGTCATAAATAGCAGCTACTTACACTTGGAGTTCCATGTAACAGGCATTCTTTTGTCTCAATGTAGCATTGATATTGTCAAAATTTGCCCCGGGGCATTGTCAAGTGAAGTTCATTGCAAAATATCATTTTCTGACATGATGAATTTTGACACAGTATTGCGGTCACACTTGTTGGCCTCTGTACATTTTTCTCCGACTGATGTAAATTAGGCAAGAGTTTACTATAAGTTCACATTATCTTTATTTAGAGCAAACTGTACCATTTACTTTACCTAAATGGGAAAGTTTGTATGTGTTCATGTTTATGAATGCTACTGTCTTTAGTATGTGCATTATATTTCTCCTTTCCAGAAATCAGCTGCAAGTATTGTAGATTTCATTTGAAAGGATGGGGGGTCATATTTAAAAAATTTGGGAAAGTAAAGACGACCCTTCAGTGACCAACATTTTGGTTGCCATCCACTCATAATAATGACTGAATTATTAGAACGACCAAGTTAGGTGAAAATGGGCCTATAATATTAAGGTACAATAACTAGCTTCGCCTTTTCATTTTCAGTTGAATACTATAGCAGCGATCTCCAAAGTGGATGGGTTCTGGCAGCCCATCGAATTCTCGCCGAAACGTACACCATCCAAGCTCTGCGTCCCGACTCACGGTACATTTTCATCATACGAGCTGAAAACGCTCATGGACTTGGAGTACCCAGCCCTGTCTCTGAAACTATACGAACTTTAGGTGGGTGTCCATTGTTCGAAGCAACATCCTCTGTTGTTACAAGCAGACTCTGAAGCTTTATTTTCAACTGAAAAAAAAATATGCAATCACAGGCTATGCATTGCTCAGCTCCTTGATTTGGCAGTGATGGCGAGATGTCCCAGTACTAATGTCTCTCGAAATTGATGTACCCATCACCATGCACTTTTCGGCATTCGTGTGTTCATAAAATTTCCTTGCTTGTTTTTTTCACTCGGCAGGAATGGCCCCACAGTTTCTCCCGGAGTACAACCTTGACGAAGCACGAGCAAAGCTTAGTGCAAGTGTAGTGACTCTTCAAGACATACGTGCCATGAGTTCAACAGCTGTCAAGCTGAATTGGAAGGTATGCTCCATGCCTCCATAATGTAATTCGTTTACAATGAAATGTTTTTCAATATTTTTCCCACACAGCATACAGGTGAGGTACGTAACGTTTCGGTGTTTTTCAGTGCATTGCATTGATTTTTTTTCTTGCACAATCCGCATAAAGATAGGTTAATGAAAAGCGATTTCTTATTGAGAAAAAAAATAACACTGGCATTTAAAAAATATGTCCGACAAAGCAATGCCTATAAGCTAAAAACGTGTATTATAAACATTTTCAGAACACCTCTGTCTCACAAAACAGCGCCTTGCTGATTTATGCATAACAGACCTAGAGGTGACCAAAAGAAGGAGAAATGTTTAAGGGGCCTTTTTTTGTTAGACACCAACTAATGAAGTCAACAAATAATGATGCCCCAGGAAAACATCGTTGATATTATTTCAATCAATCAAACAAACTTTTATTTTCACCATAAACAATACAGTATTTTACAGCGGAAGGAAGGAGGCCAAAGAAAAAAAGCTACTTTTACGCTGCTTGACTCGTTAGGTTCTCGATTGAAGGGTAGTAATTTGGACATAAATGGAAATGAATTAAGGGAAAAAAATTGTGTGCAGCTAGTGAATGCTCCTCCAAATAATTTCGAATTGGGTACATTCCGTGTTTTCTCGCATATAACCCGCACCAAAAAAAAAAGAAAAAACTGGCTTAAAAAGTGGGGTATGGGTTGTATTCAGAAGTTCTATGCATGTTTTTTTTTATTTATTTATTTATTTTTTTGTAGAGTCACAGTTAAGGGTGCGGGTTGTATGCAGGGGCGGGTTATATGCGAGAAATTACGGTAATTCAGAATTGTTAAGTCCAAATATCTTAGAGAACGTGCGAGCGGGAGTGCGCAAGCAGTGGGGGGGGTGGAGGGGAGGGAGCATGTTGAGAAGAATATTGCACCGTATGGAGGCTGTGACAGCCTGTGAGCATGCCCGGGCAAAATAGAGGGAAAGCGAGAGCATTGTACGCAGCAGTGGTGGAGTAGGGCACAGTATGGCAACAGAGGCTATTTTTCACAATTTCTAAAGCGCATCTCGCACTGCATCGACAGTCTTAGACTAGATGTACAATAACACATCCATTTTATAAACTCAGTCGATCTAACGTGTTATGTCATGCAGGTTCAAGGCAGCAAGGATTATGTGGAGGGCTTTTACGTTCGGTTCCGGGACATGAGTGGTGGCTCACAAAAGTACAACATGGTGACCGTGCTGAATGGTGGAGCCCTCTCCTACGTGCTGAACGACCTTAGGAAGTTCACAAAGTACGAATTCTTTCTCGTGCCCTTCTACAGGAGTGTCGAAGGCCCGCCAAGCAACTCGAGGAGTGTTCAGACGCTTGAAGATGGTAAGCGAGCGTTTTGAAATTAGCTGTTCTACTAAAGCCACATTCTGTCCTGCTATAATGGAATTTCAATTGTCAGCGAGTAAAGCACTGCTGTAACGTAGCAAAGGAAAAGCTGCGCTTAGTTCGTTATAAAGAGCACTTCGTTACCACGACTGCCTGCTCTCACGGTCGGTGTTGGTAACCTAGAAAGGTGAGTGGTAATGTCCCATTGCAGCAAATGACAAATCGGGTAGATTGTGTGCATTTTAACCACTCAATCGAATGACTTATAAGCGGTGGCAAGTGCCGCTTGATTACGGCCTGATCGGTGCAAAATTATCAGTAAAAGCTTCATTCTGAAAATATAGAAAAAAGTATAGTTTTAGTTATTTAAAGAAAACGTTTGGTTCATTAAATTTCCACTTTCGATGCATGACATGGCTTTTTAATATAAATATTTCAAAAGTAATAGGGATTATTTCATTACATCCTTTAAGTTGTCATGACTTGTCTTGTAATGGAGTTTGTCGTTTTTTTCTTCGCTGAGCTCTGCAGCTGGCAGCCCGCACATAGTAGCGTTAGTGGCACAGTCACATTGCAATTGCAGCAAAGAAAAGGAGGCAGACGAGATATTGTTTTCAAGCTGGCATACCAAATGTAATGGCACTAGTTCACACTCGCGCAACATAAAAACAAGCGATGAAGGCAGGCGCAAACCGCAAATAAATCAGTTTCGTCGCAACAAACTGTTAGAAAGTACACTTTACTTACTCACACATTCAGTGTTTCATTCAATCACACATTGAGCAAGGAAGTCACGGGAGGTTTTGGAGACTCGGACATTTAGGACTCGATACCGCATTTGTGTAATCTGCCCACACCTCCACCTCCCAGGTTTTGAAGAAGCGAGTTGGCTTCACTGCGTTGTGACTCTTAGTGTGGTAAAGCTACATTGCAGTTGCCTTCAGTTGCTGGCTTGTACACAAACGAAAATTCAGCCAGCTCCGCTTCGCGAATACCAACGAAACAGCGAAGCTGGGGGCCTTCCCTTCATTGGACTATCGCATTTCTGTGTTTTGCAAGTCTTTCAGATATGTTGTATCACTGCTCTTTATTAAACACTCTTTGTTAAGCTTTCAGGTGGCAGTATAGCCATCACCTTTAATAAACCACAATGTATTCACGTGACAGTGGTGTGACTGTCGTAACGCGCACGCCATTTGTTGGTCTAACTGTTGCCCTTTTTCCTTTTCACTGGAAGTTGTGTGTAGTGGGATTTATTTAACATCTGTGGCACACGTGTGTTAAGGAAAATGGTAGTTTTGTGATACGCCGCACAGATTTCTGTGGCACATGTATACCCTTTTGTTTGGGCTGGCTGTTGCCTTTATTTTTAGTGGACCAGTAGTGAGTAGAAAGATTTACCCAATGTCTGTGCCGCATATCCGTTTATGATGCCCACCTGCGTTACCATGGATCCTGGACATGAAAGCCTTGACTAGTAACAGCTTCGCTGTTAGAAATATGTATAATCAGACGCTGCTATATATGGCAATGTAAGAGTGGAGGGCGAAACATATTGTGAAAACGTTGAATGTATGCCTATCAAGAATGACAGAAAAAAATCAAAGAAACGAAGCAATTTGCTCGCCAAGTTTTCTAAACGCCCAAATTAACCATGAACAATGATGTTAACATACGAAAACTGACCCTGCAGTGCCAACAGCACCCCCTGATAGTGTGGAAGTCCATGTTCTCAACAGCACAGCAGCGACTATATTCTGGTCTCCCCCACCACCTCAGCATCGCAATGGAAGACTCAGAGGATACAGTGTAAGTAGAATGCCATTAGCTGATTCACACACTACCGTCTGGAACAGCAAATTCATTAAAGGGCCCTGCAACACTTTTTCAGCATGGTCATGAAACGCTGCTGATCGGTAGTCGAGGCTCCTGAGAACACGCGAGCCAAACGTTATAGCGCAGCACGCGACCTGGAAATTACAATTAATTTTCAAAATCAGCTATAAATCGTTCCCCTCTTCTTTCTACAGATGATGCGATATAGACAAACTACCTTACCATATACCCCAACTCACGCCCATTGGCTGATTCGAGCATCGTGAGCTGCATAGTTACCGAGGCCGCTGCGGGAGGCCACCACGTGCCCGCGTGTGCGCCCGTGATCACACTGAAAGTAAGTGGCGTGTTTGCAGAACAAAAAAAGAAAAGATGCTCAAGGTCATGACGCATGCGTGACGTGACATCTTTCCCCCTGGCATCCCTCCCTGCTTAGCTTCCGGCGCGCTCGTTGGTCCGAGAGAAGAGAGAAAGCAATTACATCGTGCGGAAAATCTCTGTAAATCCGCTCATACTTCACGGATTCGAAAACTTTTTGCTGCGGTCGATTGGTGAGGCAATAAACTCCTTTGATAAAGCCATTCGATGGTTACTTGCAAAAGTGTTGCAGGGCCCCTTGCAGCAGTTTCATAATGAAGGACATTATGGCTAGTTATAAGACAGACACCTTGTAGAAAATAGACAGTTGCTATTTTCAGCTACCTTTTTTTTTAAAGTCGGACGTAAGCATTTACATAATGCAAACAGGCCAGTGACTGGTTTGTTCTGGTAGGCCAATGATATGCAAATATTTTTACTGGATGATAATGATCAACATAGAAATAAATAAATTATAGCAGTACATTGAAACACCCCACAGCTTACAAACATGCTGTTGTGCAATAGAATGAACTATACTTCTTGCAGGACTGACAGTTTCTTATGGCGTATTCCAAAGAAACATGTTCCCTCATAGGTGCTCGCTATACAGAGATTTCAACTTGATTTGCAGCATGCACGGTAATTTTAGTAGTTCATGCTCTTCATTTCAACTCAGATTTTACTGTCACAGGTAAAAGAAGATTCATCAACTCTTATTATGGGAACTTTTGTTTTACGAGAAAGTGTGAAGTTTAGAGGAACTTACAATTTTTTTTCCTCTGAGGAATACAGCTAGTTTTGTAGATATCTCATATAGCTTTAGAAGATTGAGAAGGTTTTAGAAACGAAGCTATAGAAAGGTTTTATACAGTGTATAGAGTGAATACATCGAATAAAGCATGGCAAGAGTACCTTGTCCCAACTGTGAAGAAACAAACTTCCCTTCTACAGGTGCACGTGACTGGAAATGCCTCTGACCTCCATTTCAATCAAAGCACAAACTCCACAACTAACAGCCTTACATTAAGCAACCTGAAGACAGGAGTTACGTACGAAGCACGTGTGGTTGCTGTGACCACCGTTGGTGGGGGGACCGGCCAGCAGTCCCGTCCACTTCAAAATGGGTTAGTTCAAGCTTTGAAGCCGGTATCTTTATCTAGCTATTTCACCCATTTTCACACATGTCGACATAATATGACCAGACAGCAATGTAACAGACTTTCATTGTCATTGTAAATGAAATCATTGTGCTCTCATGCAAGTACGTTGCACAGCATTCATGTTACGCATTAAACACAAACTCTTTGAGGTGCATAGGCTGCTGTGTGAGAGCTCCAGGAAATTCGAAGATTTAAGTGATCTAGGCCGGATACACATTCTCTCCTCTTATCCTGTCCTCTTTCCCCATGTGGCAGCTGGGGAGAGTGCCATGGCAGTTGGCCACCACACTAATCTAGATCTCGCATCGTTAAATACAATGCACATGTCAACTTATATGTGTAAGACTGCCATAGCCACTACAGGTGTGCTCGTTAACAGCTCTGTTCTTTGCTGAATTGCGCAATGAAGCAACAAGTGCTACCAATGTCAATAGTATGGCCAAATTAATGCCTCGAAGGGCATCAATTCCTAAGTGTGAATAGATTTATGCGGGTGTTTGGAAGTTTGCTGAAGTTGAAAATCAGATTCAATAGTTCCTGCACACTTTTCAATCATATCGCTTTGAAGATAAGGACAAGGACTAGATTGTAAACAGCATCTTTGATATTTTTAATGATTTTCATGACTTGTGAATACTATTGCAAATGAACTATACTCTAGGTATTTTCTACTAGTTATATTGTTCAGCTGACGTAAAGTTTTTTCGATTATATAACACTTTGCAGTGCAAGTGCCATGCACGAATTTTGTTGTTGCAGTGATACTTGTCACCTGTAAAGCCTTTCAACGCGAATTTTGCGATGAAAGTATTTAGAAACTAAGAACACGAATGTCGTGATGACAATATTTAGGAACTAAGAAAATTTAAAGTAAAACATTTCTACAGGTATCAAGAAATAGCAAAGCTGCCGCAGCATTCATGTCACTATTGTCTGCATGAACTGGAGACATAGCTAATTAGCACAAAAAACAACGTACAAGGTGAATACAACAGACAGGATGTGGCGCTTCCTGTCGCTACTTCTTGTTTGTTGTCTTCACCTTGTTCATCGTTTTCTTGCACTAATTAGTTATGTCTCCGTTTAATACGCACCAACTTGCCCAACTCGCTCCTCAAATGGTCTGCATGGTTTGCAGTACAGATGCATGAATGAAGGTTTTGGAACTTTAGCTTTATGTACGTAACGTGATACCACGTGCTGACATTCTGAGTCGCGGTTTGCATACAACACGTGTGTAATTTGCCGTCTTATATGTATTTTTCTTTCCATATTTCAGAAAGCCCAACATCTTCAACATCACTCTCTACTCCTCTTCAAAATATCGTCACGCAGTCATGGTTCATTGCACTTTTTGGATTCTTGCTGCTCACAGCAGTGACAATTTTTGTGATATTTTTGGTGCGAAAAAGACGGCTAGAACATGCGAAGACAATTATAACAGGTATGGATCTGAAATGCTTATTGGCTTCCTCATTTATTTACTGACTCTCACCAGTCACGCAACTGTAACAGGATATATGAGATTTTATTAGGGATTATTGTTGGAAGATAGCTTCTAATAAAAATTTTCTTCTGTTAGCCTTCTACACTTTTGCTTCTGTAAACAAACTGTTGCATTTACATCTTTTCCCAGCTCCGGTACACAAGCAAGAAGACATCAGGTAAGTGGTCCATGGTTTTTATTTTGGTTCTTCCATATTGGCTGTGACATGAAACAAGGGTTCCTTTATCAACTAAATGGTGCATGGCTAATTGATGCATAGCTTCTAATACACTGGCAACAGCATGCAAGAAAGAATTGCAGCAGCCATGTGCAGCATCTCGCATGTGATTTCCAAACATTTCCCTTGTTCTACGCAATCAGCTACTACGTAACACGTATTTAATGCTTATATCTTTCCAACTTTGGATGCGTAACAATATGCTCTGTCTGGCCTGCAAGCAGTTCATCCCTAACTCCTGTCCTCCTTGCTTATGCCAGGAATTGCTTCAATTCCCTCTCTGGTCCGGCCAGTCTGAGCCCTCACGAAGCCTTGTGGATTGACCATAGTGCCTGGAGAGCTTCCGACACTTTGAAGGAGCCCTTCTGTGAAACAAAGGGTGTTAACAAGATGAGCTGTGCTTCGAATGATCTTAACTATTCTAGGTGAGCTTCCTCTGACCTCCAAATAATCACCAAGTTTCCCCGTTAACAGTGACACGTTACCTCCAGCTGGTACTGTAGCAGGTTACTTCTAAAGGCTCGTTCACGATGACGACTCTTAGTTGTCACACGAACAAGTTAGGCGCAAATTAAATTTGCTCAGAAAGAGCTTGTTTTGGATAAGTTACTCGCTGCTCAGTTTTTCAGTTGCATGAGTGTAGTTGAAAAGCTTGTGAACCATTAAGATGAATAGGAACAAGACGTCATCTGGCTGATGGCTTGTTTTACAAGGCAGCGACTGTGCGAGGTGTTAATGGTGTGATTCATGAGGCATTCTGTTGTGGTGACAGGTGTAGGTAGCCCTAGACGGTGTGAACATCGATTGCCGAGAGTCACCTTCTGGTCATCTGCCACAAGTGGTCCCACAACATCTTGTCAGTCTCCAGAGTGAATGAGCCCTAACAGTGCAGTGCCTGGGCAAATTCTGCTCATGTAGTTTTTATTTCAACCTAAACTAAGTAAACCAATTAAAGTGATTTTGCTAAATATTTGGTGAACTCGCTACCTATTAGTCTTAACTTCGTCACATGTTTTGTACACAAGTCTAAATAGATTATTTTTTGGCAGATTATGGGATGAAATTTTGTACTGTGCGAAATGTAATGGGCTGAGTTTTAGTGAAGGTTAGTGGCGTTCTTTGTGGTCAATGCTAACCTGAAGTTCCCCATTTTAGCATTATTTAAATGGCTGGGTACCTTTTGCATGTAAATCTGTATACCAGACGCAAACTATTAAAGCCTCATTTTTTGTGTAAACCACTTATAAATTAGAGAAAAAAATTATGGCGTTTTACATGTCAAAATAAATTCCGGAAAATATTGCACTGAGCCTGTTATTTCAAAAGTGAGACATGAAAGTTCAACATTCATAATAGAATTCATTTCCATTAACAAAATGGTTGCTGTAATGATTAAATGAACAAATTAAAATTTATTTTGCAAAGAATATGTGTGCGGTAGCATTCATGCATGCTAAATATACGAATATTCGAATGATAAGCAGATGCACTGAAAAATGTGCTGTGAGTGATGTATATTGATGTATATATCAAAATTTACATATAAAGATTTAACATATGTTTTGTTTAAACCTCGGAGATGCTGAAGAATTGAAAACATTAACAGAAGTATTGGGTTGACAAACTAGTTATTTTGTCGCTTTTCAACTTCAATACATCGCTGCTTACAGCATTTTTTCCCTATGTATGCAGTGTCTATGCACCTTTAAACTGCGGCATTGATGCCACCGACTATGCAGAGGTGGACACTTACAACATGACAACCTTCTACAAAAAGGACCTGTCGTCTATACCTGAGCCTTACGCTACTACCACACTGATAAATCCTTCATTTCAGAAGAGTTTAAGTGGTTCAGTAAGTAGAACTTTTTTTTCCAACAGCCATGTCCTGTATTGACTTAGTGCCACCATTTACGACAATTCACATGATCATGTGTCAAATGTGCCCATCATTTACTCAACATTTTCGCATAAAGATCTTGCTCAGTTGCGTGCTGAAACTGTCTACTGGGCTGGCTTTAGATTTTCTTCCCACCTTATTGCCTCCTTTCTTGTGTATTCATTATCACTTTCCATAATAAGTTGTTTGTCACGCATTCACTCTTTAACTTTCCTGACTATATCCGCAACATAAGGTGCTTATCATGAGTAGTCAGTAAGCGATCATGATCTGTAACTTTATTTGTCACTTTATTTTGTGTTGTCACTCCATGTACTTGCAAATTGCAATGAGGTGACGCACCACAACAAGAAATATAAAAGTGATGAAAAAGCACATCTGTATGGGTTTACAATGTTACGGCTAATACAGCGCTGGAAAAGTGTCGTATGGCAGATAAGTGAAACTCACGCTGATCTTCAAGAGAGTTATGAAAGACAATGACTTCAGAACCGACGGGGTTTTCTAAAGGAATAAATTTTGTAGGGTTTTTGATAGATAAAAATTTTACAGCCACTTTAATCGGTAAATTATATATATAAAAAAGCGCAGCTTGCAATAATGGTGCATGGCTGGAACGAACCGTGGAGCTAGTGTTCAACCCAGCTTTTTCTAAGTTCTTGCTAGAGATGCCAAGCCTTTGCTAGATATGCAAAGATTTTGCTAGTAGTACTACGTATGGTTAGGCTTGCTATTCATATTGTCCATTCTATTCATACGGTCAGTTTTCCAAACTACGCACGTGTCACGTGGTTTCGGCGGGAACATCTCACGTGACTAGCTGTTACGTGATGTTATTTTAGACATGTGACTAGTTATTATGTAGTTCTTGGCGCGAACATGACACGTGACCACTTGTTACGTGATGTTACGTGGTTTAGTCATGTGACTAGACCTTACGTGATGTTACTCGTGCGAGTAGTTGTTACGTGATGTTTCGTGATTTTAGACATGGGATTAGTTACGTAATGTTACGGGATTCTTAGTTACGTGACTAAATATTAAGTGATTTTTAGTCGCGAGACTAGCTGTTACGTGGTGTTATGTAATTTTAGTCACTTGACTGTTACGTGATGTTATGTGATTTTTAGTCAAGCTCTTACATGATTTTAGTTTCGTGTCTAGTTGTTACGTGATGTTACGTGATTTTTAGTCACATAACATACTCGCCTATCATAGCTCTTTTTCTATGGCCAGACAAATCGGCACACGTGTTGTGCGAGCGAAACAGAAGATTAAGAGGAGGTCGAAGCGAGCGCGCGCCGATTCATTTCTGTTCACACTCCCCGGTGCAACGAAAAGCTTTAACAGCTCCGCTGTTATTAATGTGCACAGCCTGCATTAGTGGGTCAAGGTTGGAAACAACTGCAGAGGTAGTGTTCGGACTCTCGAGGAAGAAGCTGCCCTCCCAAGCCAGTGTCCCTGTGCCACTTAAATTACATGGCTTTGGTGGGAACGTGTCACATGACTAGTGTTACAGGAATTTTATGTCACGTGACCAGGTTTACGTGGTTTTATGAGGTCTAGACCCCTTGCTATACTATACTATATGCATGGCTACGTTATGCTGGGAGCTGCTTGGCAAATACCGATGTCCTATATACACCCATACTATACAAGGCTGTACCATGCCCTGTCCCTTCTGAATTTTTGTCCTCCTTACCCTCACATCACCCCTCCTCACCCTCACTTCCCTTTCCGACCCCCCTTGATATACTATGCATGGCTATGCTACGCTAGGAGCTGCTTGGCACATACCCACTTCTTGTGGTAAAGGCTGTTTATAATGATGGTAGTTTTTGGTAAGCATATGCGGTATTTTGAAAAGCTTGAACAGCTCCGCTGTTAAAAGCACAATCAGATCATTACTTTCTCTGATCCTCTGGCATTTGCTCATCATATTATATGTATACATATGAATAAAGCAGCCGCTTTTATTTTGTAGGCCAAAGATAGTCGCAGTGGAAGCTCAGCAGGAAGAAAGAAGTCGGACATCAGACAAACCTTTTGACCTTGAACTTAAGCGCACTAGTGAAGGTACGTACTGGTAAGAGTAGTAGCAATCAAATGGGCACTTAGCAGGCACCTCTGTGTAGGTACAAGGCTCATGGATTGAAACTTGACAGCAAAGCTTTTAGTATAATGACTGATGTGCGTATATGAGATAGCTGCACTATGTCGCTACCAATCTGGTTCACTAAAGGTAGTGTAGGTTCTTATGTCACGAACTGATATGACAGAAACCGAAAAAAAATTGATAACGAAAGCATGGACATTCCATAACCTAAAATTGCTATATTTATATCCTTAAGCGCTGTACATTTCTGTAGACTTAATGTTTGTAAGGCCTTAACTGTTGACCTCATTTATTGCAGATGGCGTTACAGATCGGCTGTTAGAGTCGGATAAGCTTGCTAGCCCAGCCAGTGACTCGGGCAGTTACACGACAGGTGAGCTAAGTTATCTCAGGTTAGCGTGTGCCTCGTAATTAGTTTGGTGTCAGATTGATTTAACAGCGAAACCACATTTGTAACCCACAAACTTATTCACAGAAAATATCAAGTGTCTCAATACAACTGTAGCACACAGCGTGATGCTTATTAGCTTGCTAAAGGATCCATTTGCACATTTTTAAATATATTTACATATTATATTACATATATTTTGTAACGCTTAAATGTTAAAAATGCAGAATATTTACACATAAAAATAGGCTCAGATATGTGACTTTCATTTCAGTATCTCCAAAAAAGCATGTTAATGTGATCAAGCCAGCCATAAATTTAATGCTACTTCTGCTATAACTTATACATGTTTTGCATGACGTTTCACAGTGAAGTTTAGGGAAGAGCACCATGCATATCGTCATTATATCAGCAGGGCTGCCATTTCTTCTTGCCACGTTTAAAATCAAATCGCTTTATTCATTTACACATGGCAGACTGCTAGCACTGTCAAAAATGTTGTACTATGTAGAAACACACAGCTGTTGCTCCGAGCTTTCTGGGCACATATCTGCTTACTTTTTGTTGTGAACATTTAAGGCTCTAAAATGCAAGGATCCCTAACATCTTACATTGTGGTACTACAGGTAAATGCTAAATGCGCAATCCGATTTATGGAAACAATTTCATATGCCTGCCATGTTTGCCTGAACAGTTGCTTTCTCATTACTTCCCAAGACATCTCCACATCAATAAATGGTAGCGAAAATCACCAGCACAATTAAGCTAGTAAACCAGAAAAAGCTTAATGCTGAGCTCGCTATTACGACAGAAAACAGTGTGCTGATCAGGGCTGCCAACGCGTGAATACAAAATTTCCCTCCCAGACAGCTGAAATTTCCGTTTTTATAACAGAATTTATCTCACTTACATAAAATAACTAAAATGATTCATGAATCTTTGTGTCACCGGCACTTCTGTTGTTTAAGCATGTTTGTAAAGACAAGTATTTCTTTAGCATAATTTTAACAGTGCATTATATGAACAAAAGTGAAGTAATGATTAATATATAGCAGTAGAGAATTACTCTTCATATTGGGCGCCAGCTTGCGCCCCTTGTTCAGAAGTTTGAACATTTGCACTCTCGCCTGCACACTTAGCTTGCCCGTCTTTCGCAATAAACATGGAGACGGAGAGGCTACCCAATCAAACCGTCAACATAGGGCATTAGTGCGTCAGGTAGTCTTTGCCGAGCGATCTGAGCCAACACGGCACTGCACTTATCTAAAGGCCGATTAGAGAGTGCGAAAAACGTGAATCTAAAAACGTTGGTCGCTAATGAAAGCGGCTTTCGCACTTTTCGCCGGTACGGATGGTATTACAGTATTTTCTGTGTGGTAAATCAGCAGTGCTAGCTAAAGCATCTAATATCAAGAAGAAAGGTAAGCGTTACGTGCGACTGTTTAGTGACTTATGTATAGATACGGGTAATCGTGTGCATTTCACAGCACAGCACAACGAACCATCACCCACCTACCCACACAGTAGAATCACGGGAGTGCCTGTAATTACTTAGAAAACCAACGATCGCGTCAATATATGACAGTATATTAGCAAAAATCGGAAAAAACAGTAAGACTATCCACTTAAGCACAAAAGATTGTCATAAAAATGATGAGATTTATTTGGAAAATAAAATTTGTAGGAACACGCTCAATAACCCTCGAAAAGGCAAAATTTTCTTTTTCCCCACGCGGACCTAGAAATTACCTTAATCTGGGAAATGTCCCTCAAATTCGCAGCCCTGGCGCTGACTGCTAGAAACACCATAACTTCTTGAAGGTAAATACACTCTCTTTTTACAGATGAGTACGGGATGCCTGTGAAAAAAAGCCGCCAGAAGTTTTCGCGGGGACGAGTCACCTCTAGGGCACCACCGATGAATTGGTCCGAAATCATTCCTCCGCCGCCCGAGAAGCCACCCAGTGAAGTTGGTTCTCAACTAAATACTCCTGCGTCTCTCAGAAGGACATCGCCTCACGACGGACAACCCAAACAGAGCGTGAGTGTTGTCAAAGCCTCTGCTCGTGAATTTCCAAATATAACTGCACATTTTTTTCTTCATTTCCTTGTTTTGTTTCTTTTATTAGTTCTGCATCATTAACACCATAGCTCACTTTTTTTTTAAACAAAACAACTAGAAAACAGCCCTGTCAAAGCAATTTGAAGTACGGCAGCATGAATAGTTGAAAATATCTCAATACAGTAAAATATTTGTTAGCTAAAAAACGACCTAAAGTGCCACTTCTTAACTGTATACATACACTTTATGTAGTATATTAGATGTTTTCACAGATCAGGGTTGCCGTTGGGTAGATTTGAAAAGGAAGCCAGAACTCAAGCAAAAAAAGTAGCCAAAGTAGCCAAGCCATTTATTCTTAGCTCCAAATTTATAGCCAAATGGTAGAAAAGCGGTATTATCAAGAGTTTTAATATTGGACAATGAGTAATATCATTTTGTATCCGCAGTGAAATAGAAATAAGAGCACTTTCTTTGTCCCTTGCTTGGCCTTCAAGTCCATAAGCAAGTTGTAACTCAATGAACCAAATGTTTCAGTCAAAGACACAGTAAAATTGAGACATTTCAGTTAACCACTGAGTAGGAACATTAATTGTAGAAGGAGGTCGTGCTTGAATTTGCGGGGTGAAATTATTATTATTTACCATAATGCCTGTCCAGCTTCAAGCAGTGGTATCTGAAAATGACCAGTCCAGCTTCATTTTGTAGCGGATCTCTGTTTTTGTCAAGTTTATATGAGAGCACGTGCTGTGCATCAATATTAGAAACTGGCTCGTAGCGTCAGCATCGACGGCGGGCAGCATGAACAACGTGCTAACCACGCGCTTCCCATCATGCGCATGACCTTTATCAGTTCTATATTAGCGTAAAGACGCACTTAAATTTCATCTTTAATTCACAAGTTATATCGTACAACTTCCCCATTCATAGTTTTCGTTTAAATTCATAAAACAACAGCATTATCGGCCTATCCCCCCCCCCCCCCCAACGGATGCGTCACACTGACCAAGAGAACAAGATCTTTATCACTCCTTCTTGGCAGGCCCTTCGCGCATTACGTTGAAGTGCTTCGATGACCACCAGACAGCTGGCGGCGGGAGGATATGCGCATCAGCTGACACATCAGAAAAGCTTGAAAAAAAGAATGATATTCTTTAGGCTTGCTCGGTACTTCGTCTGCAAGTAATAAGGAAATGGCTACTGAATGCGCCAAAAAATAGAAGCTCACAGTACGAAGAAAGTAGCCGTAGCGTCCAACCTAAAATTATCACCGCCAGACGGTGTCAAAAGTAGCCAATCTGGCGCAAAGTAGCCACCAACGGCAACCCTGTCACAGATATATGAATTTACAATAAACAATGAAGTGGACTACCACGAAGTAGTTGCTGTAATATATATATCAGAATATTAAACTCTGCTAATCGGACAAAAAAATAGTCTTCTGGTTTTTATTTTTGCTACCTGCGATTTACAATTTTGACTGTTCTTGAGACACAGCTTAAATTGAGCATAACAAATAAGTGTCAAGTTGATATTCCCACACAAGTGAGCATGAACATCAAGGCCGACAAATTGAGGCCACTAACGATCGGAGAATTTTTCAGTTAACCATTGGACGTATTTATAGACCACCATAAGCGGAAACGAAGAACAGGTCATTATATGGAAAGTGGAACACTGAATAACAAAGAAAAGAGCTGGGTTAACCACAGAAACCTTCAATCAGTGCGTATTTTCTTTATGCCAATGTACTCAACTTTCCATGCAAATACATTGGACAAAGGTAGCTACTTTTTAAATAAAAAAGCTGAAAGTCAGCTATCCATCTTGTCCATGTTTCTCCCCACTTGTCAGCTGGTATATTTGTGCGCCATGTTAAACTTGTAGTGAAAACTAAATTTACTGCTAATCTTCTCTTTCAGTTTATAAGCAAACTACATAAACTTTCTTTTTAGGTTATGGAACAATTACAATCATGCTGCCTGTTTGCACAGTTACGGTCCATTTTCACCTAAAGACTCTGTACTACCTCGAAGAGAAAGTTTTTTATTGAACTCGCAAATGTGAACATGATGAAATTACCAGGAAGGTGAGGCACTGTTGCATGCATGGTATTCAGTCAGGGAGCAAAAAAAAATACCAGTGCAGGCTAGCATTCCTTCTACAGCAGAATGACCTCGATGTATTTTGTCCATTTCACTACAAAGTGAATTTCTGCGTATTCATCTCACATCCACATACTACATGAAGCCAGGAGCATATAGACAAATAGCTAGCAAAGGGACACTAAAGGCAAGTGACAATTTAAGTCAGAGTGAAAGATCAATGTTTGAGAACGACTAAAATGTCAATAATATCAACAGCAGTGCTCTAATAATCGAGAAATTAAGGTAAATGTACGATACCATGTGCGCCACGAGTGCGACATTTTGGAATGATCCCAATGACGTCAAGAGTCCCGAGTGCAATTAATCACTGGTAATCAAAGCAGATGCAATAAGAAAAGGACTCTCCTTGCATTACAACACGTAATAAAATGTTGCTTGCACGTTTCTGTATGATTCTCGGAAAAAAGAACCGCTTGGCGTTACCATGGGGAACGGCGTGACTGGTCCAAAGGTTCTGTTTTCGCCGAACTGCGCTTCGCTCACTCGGTCGCGTCTCAGTGGTAGTTTCGGTATCTCGTACTGCTGCGTGGGTTTTGCACGCTCAGTCGCTGTGACGAAAAGTTCGACAAAATGCCGCGTGCCTGTGATGTTGCCGGATGCCCGAATGTTGCACGTCGCTTGAGCTGCAGCAAAGGAACAGACGTGCCTTTCCACGGAGTGCTGCAAAATGAACCCCAACTCTCGAAGTGGCGGAGTGCCGTGCCTCTGCGCCACTGTACATAATAGCCAAGAAAACCTGCGTGTGTGCTTGCTGCACTTTCGTGCGGAGGATTACGAGATCAACCGCAACTTGGGCAAGGCTTGCAACATGCCCTTCCGAGCAGTGCTCTGCTGCTAGTGTTGGCGCAGCGGCCACGCAGTAAAGGCGGGCAACGTTGGCCAAGGCAACTGCTAAATCGGAAGGCCCATTCAGGCGGGTGATTTGAAGTGCGCTAACGCCGTGCGGACCACTAAGACGTGATTTTATTTCAAAATAAGTATTTCCTTGGCACGAAAGTAGCACTGCGATGTTTCTGGACCGCTATTTCAACAATCAACGTAGACTTAATATTTGCCTTTAGTGCCCCTCTATCATTTCTGACACTATGATTCAAGAAAATAATACAATGTGTACCTATCTTATTAGCACAGTACGTAATATTAAGCACTGGCGTGTCTAGTGAACAATTTCTTTCACTTTTGGTCAAAAGATAGAATACGCATGTAAAAGAAAGAAGGGTTTGTAAACATTGGAGGAAAAAAGGTGCTATGCTATTTTGACAAAGTTTATTAGCCCACAATCCATGAAAGTGAGTTCAATCCAATCGTGAAATGTCAGCTTGCTGATCGAAGCTTGAGCTTAGATAAAAATGTTGCAGTGGCTTAGCTCGGCTATGCCAGGATATACGTAGCGTTAGCAAAGGTTCAGCTGATTATTCTTAGCTTTCCTGATTGTCTAGTTTGTCTAGGATTAGCTTGATTATCATGCTTACTGCTGCTCCAATGACACACAAACACGGTATACGTATTATGTGGCACATGTATATTTTTGGTCAACGTCAGGTTGCTTCTCTATTGCCACAAAGACGGCTTGGTGATCAGTGAAGTAACACGCTGCTGTCTCTATGACCCCAACACAGTATTCTGTTCATTCTTCCTACCTTCAACCGCTAATTGCCAGGCAACTACTTCGGGATCCGATGAGTCACGCTTCTCCGCTCTTCTGCGCCGTTGAGCAGCATTTGCGCTCTCCTTCTCCATGGCTATACCACACTGGCAAACGCCAGTCAGAAGCGCAGCGGCTCCAGCGCAGTGTCAGACGGCGACTGCATAGCGAAGGCGAATAGCTGCGCGCGCGCGCCGGCGCCAGTGCGTCTACCACGGCTACGACGTCACTCCTCTGGAATGCGCAGACCGGCGGCGGTGAGTTGCGCGCGGCGGCGGCGGAGTGCGCGGGAGATGCCGGCTCTGGTGCGCCAGCTGTGTGACATCACTGATCCTCGCGCATGCGCAGCACGGCTCTTGATGTGCCGCGCGAAACGGGTTTGGCTATAGGCCAGTGTAGCTAACGCTACAAAATTGGGCTGATTGGTGCTCCTTCGTCTTGCAATATATTCTCAGTACAATTAAGAGCCACGAAAGAAATTGACAAGTGTGATTCATTGGCGTCTCCAATTATGGTATGCTAGTTGCACTCGGCACACTGCACAACGATCGCAATGCCTTGGTTTCGGCAAGATTTGGACTAAACCCACTGGAGGCTTTGAACGTAGTACATTGCTTCTCTTTTCAGCTCCAACCCAGTGCAGCCCATGGCCAGTTATCCCACAATTTGAGGGTAGTGCAAGTACTGCCACGACTTCCAGCGCCATCACATAAGGGTTCCCTAAATCAGTCCAGCAACAGCCTAGGGAGCTCCTATGCAGACCCCTACCAAGGGGGGCACTCCATTTCTGCCCAGGGCAAATAAGCCCCTCTTGAAGCCTACGCAGCTACAGCACATACAACAGCCGCAAGAGCAGATGTTCAGCAACCCTTTTATGGACCGGGGAGTACAATCATCACTACCATCACTCATCAGCGAGCCCACATGCTTCAACACTGCCATGGAGTCATCAGGTCCACGACTGGCCACACTTCAAGGTCAGCACTGTCACTTAAAATATTCCCCGAAGGTGTCGTAACTACTGTATCAGTGTCTATAAAAAAAGGCAAGATCAAGATTCACCACTTAAACCTGCGAATCAGATTGACGTTACCAACGTGTCAAATGTAAAGCATATCTTAACCCCCCACGATTTGTGCATGGTGACCATTAAACGGCAAGTGTGCCATACTGGCTGGCTAATGTCGACTAGCGCTCGCTAAATGATAACTAATGTCAGTTAGTGTAGGCTATATTTTAAGGCGAAAGCCTTTAATGTCTCATGCTCACGTCCGTTCGGTGTCCGTCCGGTGTCCGTCCGTCCGTCCGTCTGTCTATCCGTCCGGCGTCCGTCCGTCCGGTGTCCGTCCGTCTGTCAGTCCGTCTGTCTGTCCGTCCGTCCGTCCGTCTGTCTGTCCGTCTGTGTGTCCGTCGTCCGTCCGTCTGTCTGTCCGTCTGTGCGTCCATCCGTCCGTCGTCCGTCCGTCCGTCTGTCTCGCGTCTCGCTGCGATTCGCGGTAAAAAATTAAAAAAGAAAACACGCACACATTCGGTTTGTGTGTTATCCCACTGAGAGTGTAAAAGATAAAAGACATGGCATAGTCAGTGGAATGGCCACACGCTTTCGCCGAACACACTTTGGAATGTACAAAGTGTCCTTCAATTTTTTTTATAAGAAATGGCTAATATTGTTTTCTGTTATAACCGCACACAACAATGTGTTTGTGGCTTCTTCCGTGTCTGCGCAACATTGTGTTTTGTGACATACATTGACAGCATTAAATTTCTTAACTTCTATTCGGTTGTTTCAGCCTTGTTCTAAAGCACTGACATTTTTCTGATGGAAATGCTAATATATTTATTAAGTTCAACGGAATATCTTAGATATAAGAGGAACTATACTGGTGTGCTGAGCACTGCAACTGCAGCAGACTGCACATTTATGCTTCAGCTTAAATAACGTTGAAGTGTACAAATAAAAAAGACGCCTGCTAACTCTGACCTCGGGCACTGTTCTTGCCAGGACACATCTACCAGCCAACATATGCGGAATCTGACGTGGAGGATGCATCACAGCCACAGTCGTGCGAGTCCAGTGTTGCAGGAGACACAGATTATGCACCAAGCCACAGTAAGCAATGTAGATTTGGAATGCAGTTAGTAAGAACTATCGCAGAGTCCCCATAGAGAAGCATTTGTGTCAAGACTGATCATTCAGAGTATTTTGTTTGAATGTATTTCTAGCACTATTTTGAGAGCCACTCAGTCGGCTATTGAAGTCGAATGAATCTTAAGTAATTCGCATGGTTCATGCAGAAATCTTAGGAACATTCTGTGCCATGCCCCTCATGCACGGTTGTTTTTTTCAACAACCAAGCAACCATACATTCGTAAGGCAGCATCAAGTTTTAGTACAGTGCTGAGCTTCAAAAATTCCGGCAGAGGCGATCTAATAATAAACGTCGATCAGTTCAATTGGCATTGATGCAAGGCATTGACACAGTGTATTGCAAAACTGTTCGCTTCTCTATAGCCGACTTCTTCAATTTTTTCGTTAATTTATCCTCTTCCCTTTTTGAATACTCACTTGACTAGTGCCTGCTGCGGTCTCATTTTGTTCACCTCACTAATTTCAGCTCCTTGTTTCTGCTCCTTGGGAATGCTAATTGCATTGAAGAACCTTAAGTTATTATAATAAAACTTCACACTTTATGCTACCTTTATGCAGCACCGTCGTGGGCCAGCACAACAGAGCAAAGCAACAGCTCATGTACGAGTGGCTGTTCGAGCGGGGCAAGTTCATACGATGACTCTGTCTACAATGAAGGGGACTTTGCGAGTGCGGTGATGCGAGCAGCTCAGAATGCCGGCTTCCAAGTCAATGGCTCGGTCATCTCTACGGCACCTCCATCTGCACAAGGTCATTTACTTTCATACATTTTATGGTTCTCTTAAAATTCAGAACTGGGAGGTATGTGAAGGCCCCCTATGCAGATAATTTATGTATCCAGGAGGACACAAAGTCATCATCACTATTTATTTTACCCTTAAAGGCCCATGTTGGTGTATTATATAGGGGGGGGGGGGGGGTGAGGCGATAATTATTACTGTGAGCTGCCCAGTTAACTAAAATTGAAAGATTGCATAATTAACTTTTTAGTGACTGCAGTAAGTGGGCATGTTTGCAGTGAAAAGTTGGAAGCAGTCATATTCCTGCACAGTTCCACGTGGAATAATTTTCTTGTATGTCTGTGCTTTGAGATATGCCACGACCCTTTGCAAACTTTAATTGCACTTTGCATGATTATGCAAGCAAGGCAGTAGGGATTGGTGCAATGTTTCTCCCTGATGTGACGAGCAGTCATTCTTTGCTATTGCCAGCCGGTAGTAAAAGGTAACTGTTGTCATCTTTGCTTATGCCTTCGACCCGTTGCCAGATTAAACGGCGCACGCAAATGCCACGACACATCAGGGCGGAGCTTTGCGCCATTTTTCACCGTCTTGCATGCGTAGTCATCCGAATCGCACTTAAACTTCGCATTCGGATATCTTGGCGCACGTACATGCAAGAAGAATTCTTCCACGTGGAACTGCGCAGAAACATGACTGCCTCCAACTTTTCACTGCAAACAGGCCCACTTACTGCAGCCACTAAAAGTTGATTATTCAATCTTACTTAATTGGACGACTGACAGCAATAGTTATAATCTCACTTTGTGTCCCACAGCCTTAATGAAAACCAACTGACAATGAGGCCAAAGAAGGAACAGGGTACGTTAATTGTACTGTTTTAACTGTATTGTTCTAATTATGGTATAAAGGTGAATTAAAGTGGACGAAAAGACAACTTGCCGTTGCCAGGGACTGAACCTGCAACCTTCGATAACGCGCCCGATGCTCTAGCAATTGAGCTACGGTAGCGGATGTGCAAGTTTTGATAACTTTTATCCTGCCACACAGGCACGAATAATAGAAAGTGCCTTGAAATCCATGAAATTGCATTGATGCACCAGGGGTGGGGTGTGGAATTCCCCAGAAATAAAGTCTGGCCAGCATTTTTTTTATTCTAGTCATCAACCTCATACTACAAAATTAATTAAGATAAACTTTTGATAGCACACTTTTTTTTATTAGTCTATGCTTATTTGGAGGTTCCCTCATGTGTCATCTCAGAGGCCCAAAGACACAGAAGTGCCACGAGATATGGCTTTTTAGAAGGCTTCACGTTAATTTAATCATGAAAAATTTCTTAATATATACCGAATGCGCTCTGCACAATCGTTTTTGTATTTCAATCCTATTGAAAACTGGCAGCCTTGGACTTCGCCGCAGAATGGCAATACCGTAAAAACAGTGTGGCAGCTAAACCAAGGCCGATCTAAAGGCATTGCTTGACTTTACTGCTCCTTCAAGAGGCCCTAAACTAGTAGTTCTCTGCCATGGATCTTTCGGGAACCCCTTGTGGACCGGAGGAAGTGATGACGGACCCCTTGCAGCGAGAGAAAAGTGGGGGGGGGGGGGGGGGTTATAAATTAATGAAACGTGCAGCGTGAAATAGGTGCCTTTTCTTTCCCCCCTGGCAAAGAATGGTGAAACTAAAGTGCCACGCCAATTCGATATCAAAAGCGCGTCAATAAGTCGTGCGGTCTGCAGCCACATTCGACCTGTTTCAAGGTATGTTTGCTCTTCAAGTATGCACGCCTAGAAAAAGTATGCTCGTGTGCCAATGTCGAAGAAATCTTCAAAAAAAGCTTTACAGCCATAGCATAAAAAGGTAGGGGGGGAGGGGGGGGGCGTAAGTGAGCTCCGCCGCAATGCACAGATGTTTTTGCGGTGAAGCATAACAAAAATCTGAAGGGTCCGCTGTCGCGGGACATAGTGTGCCTCAAAAAAAACGCTTTTTTTTTACGATGCGTTTCGCGGACTCCCAAAAATTGCTTCGCCGGTCCCCTGGGTTTCTGGGACTCCCTGGGGTCCGCGGACCCTCATTTGAGAACCACTGCCTTAAACCATGCTTGAGGGTTGATGAGAAAGCACATAGCATGGACAGAGACTGAAGCTGGGGAACATTTCAGCCATATCTTGTACACTTGCACAGCACGTGAAATTCACAAGAGGAGTGATTCCGGTTTCAAATCCTATTTTTAAACAGAATGATTTGAAAGGGGTACGTAGCATTCATAATACCTCATACAAAATGTTCTGAATTTTTGGTAACGTATTTAAAAGATGCGCTTCATTCTCCACCAAGAGGTTTGGGGACCTCTAAAAAAGGTGCTTCATGGCCTTCTTAAACTGCTAACTTAACTTTCAACATATATTATGTTAAAACAATGCAGTGGCAAGATAGTGCATTGACTTCTTAACAAAGTCTATAAGCACAAGCCAATCACGACCCCTTCTTTTCTTTAAGGTGGCCAAAATGCTACTCCCGAATGGCTGCTCAACCAGCAAAACAATGAACTCCAGAACACACGAATGCATGGAATTAAAACATTAAATCATCACATCAAGGATCACGGTAAGTACAAAGACAACAAAAACAGAATGGCAATGAAAAACAAGAACACACAGCCAGCAGCTGATGGCACTAAGTGGACTATCAGTTGCTGAAGTTATTATCATCGATGCAAACTGTGTGGTGTTAATTTGCAGGAACGCATCCTCAGAATCAATCACTATCCTTAAGCCTGCCTTGTCACAAGGCGTCAGGGGAGCAACAGCTTGTACCCAGCGAATATAGTTTGTCTATGCAAAGCAGCAACGGTAAGGAAGGCTCAATTGCATTTGAATTGAGAAGACAAAATACTGCCTATTAGTTTGTTAAGTTTCTTAAGAATTACTACAGAGGATATATATAATCAAGTGCTAACATAGGACCCGGAAGTAAAAGTTCAAAAAAATATATCAAGCACGTAGGAAAAATTGTTCCGGGAAGGACTGACGTTTCGGCCGCGGGACCGGCCTTCGTCGGAGTGATGCACACATGCAACAGTAACGTAATATAAAACGACCAATGACGTAGCATAGCACTGTTACTGGCTGACAAGCGATTGTTTACAGCACGTGGGGAAACAACACGCGTGATAGGACAAGAAGACGGGAATATGCGCATGCGCATTTACGGACGAAAACGGAGGCAGAAAATGAAGCCACAATACATATGTGTCACCGGAACAAACAACAATAACACGTCATAGGTTCAACTGCGAACAGATTATCGATCAACATAACCGCGTGCGCAACATCTTGTCATGATCCGAAAAAAAAATGAAATGAAATAGGGAACTAATCTGCGTGAAAGTATAGCAGTAATAATAGCGGGGAAAGTCAAGAGCAATTAAATGGGTAGAAAGGAAAGTTTGCCAACACTTTCATTCATACCACAAGTAACTACTTTAAATTTATAGAGTAAATACGATTCTCGAAACTTGGTTGGAAAACAATTTGAAAAAAAAATGAGTGGTGGTAGAAGTGGGGGGGGGGGGGGGGGTGCTTGCTCGGTCTTTGGCGCATAATTCAAATCTCCTGAAAAAGGAAAGGGGTCGCTTGCTCAGGTAGGGGTGCTTGCTCGGGATTTTACGGTATGCTCCTTCTGTCCTTCACTTTTGCGATA
>JALIZH010015148.1:0-22500 GCA_030522465.1 Rhipicephalus appendiculatus
CGACAAATGAGCAGAACGGCTTGAACGGATGAAAGAGGCGAACAATGTTTTGGGCATTCAACTACCGGAGCAATAAAATTTGTTGCAGAGACTTTTCTTACGAGGGAGTCAGTTTTAATCCCCTCATGACTTCAGCTTTCGTGGAACACGAAAGCCTCGAAATAGGGTGGTTGAAGCAGTAATAGAAGATAAGAATTCTGGTAAGCATGCTACGTAGAACATTTGAGATGCGATAAGACACACTAAACACCCAAGCACCCAGTGTGCCAATATAGAGAAGTAGCCATGTAGTACATACGCGTAACTCGGCCACTGAGTGTTTTACGCGGCAGTTGTATACGTTTTTCACAAATTAAGCACAATGGGCCCGCGCACATGATATCCACCTGCCTATTTACTTACGTAGATGGCGATAAAAGCCGCTCACTATTGTTGATTGTTATGGCAAAGAGAAGATTAAATCTCAGTTTGTTCACAGTATTGATCACATTTTTTTTCTGTTCACCGAACGGGAACCACTCATGTCAAAATCAACACGAACTTCGTCTTCCAGCATTGCGAAAGAAAAAACAAACAAACAAACAAACAAACAAACAAACAAACAAACAAACAAACAAACAAACAAAAAAAGAACAAGTTTCTGTTTTGTGTTTCTGTGAAAAAAAAAACGTTAAAAGTAGTTTATCCAGTTGATAAATGTCCGTCATTGTTTGGTTTTTTTCAGTTGTTTCTTTTTCGCATTTATTTTTTAGAGTGTATCTATGGGTCCGTTCTGGAAGCCTAATAGTACAGTATGTTTCGCGTAGTTCATTAACTGCCCAAGTCTACCCGTACTAAAAAAAAATAAAGAAAGAACAAGGAGAGGAAAGAGGGGGGGAGGGGGGAGGGGGGGTTGGCAACTTTCCATCTTCTCTGTTCATAGGCCTCACTATAGGAAGCTTTACTCTGCAGAGTGTCTGAAGCCGACTCAGGCAGGCCTCGGGGAGCGTGCAAGTCACGTTCAACGCACGCCTGATGGCACGCGTACATAGGCCTAACAGATGCTGGCTCCACGCAAATCGCACGAAAGCGGCTGCACAAAGGAGAATGCCCCAGCTCGTTTCGTTCTTGATGTTTTTTTTTCTTCTTCTTTTTTTTTCAGAATATCAGCAGATTGAGTCCCTCAAGGCACGTTGTCAAAGGCTTACGCCACATCGTAAGGCTACTCGGAGTTGTGCTGATTATTCTATTTACCTCACAGCTCTATAGTAGTACTATAACGGAGTCAGAGAAGTCGCACACGCGTTTCTGGCGAGCTTGGCGGAAATGCCATAAGAGATGGCATGCTGGTATAATACGTAACCGCGTAATGGCGAGCATTCTTCTGAATGTGCTTTCTGGTACTGCGTGACTTCCTCTGAAATAGATCCAGTTCATAATTTTAATCAAAGGGAGTTTCTTCTCGCTCGGGATGAAGGACGAGCAGTATGAAAATCGAAGAAAGACTTCCTTTCTTTTTTTTTTTTTCGTTGCGAAAATTACTACAGCCACTGTACCAAGTGAGCTCGCCTTCGAGTTCTTTTTTTTTTTTTTTTACCTTTCATGTTTTATTTTTCCGGTTAGAAGTTAAACTTCTGTTGCCACAACCGTAACAAAAGCCTCATATCTTTTGGAAGGCACTTAATATGAAAAACACGAGTGTTTCAGGGAGGACCTTTAACGCTTTGAAGGCAATATTACCTTAATAAACACGAACTGCCGCAAGAACGCACATTGACGGCGAGAGCGTCGTTGACCACTAAAGGGTAAAATCAGAGCATATAGAAAACGGCCTTATCGAATAAAAGAATAAATTTTTTTTGTGCCATAACTTTAATATCGCATCCGTAATTTTATGCGGGCCTCACGTGCTTTCGAAATCAGTTTCAACGACGATTTCTTCGTTGTTGTGGAGGAACGATGTTCAGTGACATTCTGAGCGCACGAGAGTGTAATTAGATACGTTTCAACCCAAAATAACATTACTCAACGTAAATTTTATGCTCCAACAACGCCGCAGTGCAGACACATCAGACAAGCACGTACCGCAGTGGGTATACGAATATCGCCGCACACCGCGCACCGAGCCGTAGTTGTCCTACAGGTAAATGTTTGTCAAAGAACCTCCACCTTTAGCCCGAGTCGAAACATGAATGCCGCGGTTGAAGCATCTTCAAGAATATAGGGTTCTTGCTTCCTCGCCCTCTCCCTACCAAAAAGTTAAAATGGCTGAATACATATAAGCAATTGGGAACGCTGTTCAGTTCTACAATTTCTCTTGCATCGAAACCTGTACATTGCAGATATACCCCACCCGAGTGAGCGCCCCCCCTTTCTTTTTCGGGAGATCTGAAATAAGCGCCAAATAAGCACCAATGACCGGTCCGGGACCGAGCAAGCGGCCTCCGCTCAGATCTGGTCGGATTATCCTTCACCGTAAGGGGGGGCGCTTGCTCGGCATTTTAAGGTAGTATAATATTGTAAAATTGTATAAACGAGGAGATCGCATTGCGTTACATATAGGCAGGCTTGGCAAGCCAACTCACCTTGACCTGAGGGAATAAGCCAAACATGTGACCACTGTGGCTCGTCCCCTTCACTGGGAATCATTTATGCACTTAATCGATGTCCACATATCAATATACCCTTAGGTTGTGTGCAAAAATCATGGGCCCTCGTTGTGAGACAGTACGCGACTCACTTTTATTGCGATAGCAATTATATGGACACTCTCGGCGGGTTGTCACCGTCGCCGTCGCCATCATGTCTCGTATATGTATATGTATGTACATATAATTAAAAGTCACAAATAAAAATAATTCAGAAGAAAAGTTTTTCGAAGCGCATGACCGGGGTTTCGAAACTGCGACCCCTCGCTCCGCAGCGAGCTGCCTTAGACAATAACGCCATGCGCCATTTGTAAAAAAAAGATTTCCAGCATACTATCAGAAGAATACAAACGCACGCGGCGTTGGGTCAAATGCACGGGACGCCACACATGGCGAAATTGAAATTATGCGAGACGCGGGCCATGCTGCACGGCTGCCCGCGCTGCGTTTGCGTCGTATCGCTTGCGACCCACGCTAGCTTTCGATTTTTGGGTTGTAGCGTCACGCCACTCGTGGCCAGTCGGCCAGGAAAAAGAAGAACGCCCCGTGGCTCTTGGCGGCGCGAGTTTGTGGAAACGCTTTGGCTCTTGTATGCTTATACCACAGGAGGGAAGGAACAAGACGGCTAAACCATGAATGACAGTACATGCCTTGCACCGTGACCAGAATCGACGCCAGCAGGGAATGCGAGCCGTGGCTTCACGTGCCGCTGCCAAGCGCCGTCTTCATTTTCATCTGTTGAGGTTGCGCGCTCTCCGGTTTCGTTCGCCGCCCAAAGTATGGCGCTACAGGGTCTTGCGATATATTCTAGGCACTATACTTGCGACAACATGAGCGCAAGAGCCCGCGAGTGGCTTGCATTCTGCGCATGCGCCCTGGCGGCTCGCCAATTTCTTCGGTCCCCTAGCTCCTTGTGTCCCCAATTCCAAAACCAGCCCCCCACCCCTCTGTTTACGAATTTCTCATCGCAAGCTTCCATCTTCCCCTTCTTGCCATTCACGGGGAAACTAATGCAATTCGATCAAAACGACATTTTCGGTCGAATTAGTTCACGAAACACATTTCCATTCAATCCCTAGTGTTTCGCCGGTGTTGGGATGTCCGCCTCCGACTTGTACTTTGACATACAGGCCGTTGTCGCCAGTGCTCGCGCGCTTATCTCTTGAGAAAACGGCGAGGGGGAGGGGGGGGGGGATCTACGTCTTGTGCTCTCACAGCAATGTTTACGTTCAATCTATGCGCCGCACGAACATCACTTTGCTCGCTGCAGTGGGCCACGTTTGCGAACAGAGAGAACTGCTAGCTAGAAGACCCAAAGTAGGCGCTAGTTGGAGTAACAACTGTGACATCTTCTTTGCGCTCGTCCTTTGTATACCTGCGCGTTCTTTTTGTGCGTCCTGCTTTGTGTTTGAGAAGCACCCAGCAAGTTTCGAGCTGCTTGCCGTTCTTCGTGTGACATTCCAATTCCAGGGACCGAACCTGCGACCGTCGAAGGTCACAGGTTCGGTCCCTGCCGGTGGCAAGTTATCTTTTCGTCCACTTTTCTTTCTTCACATTTACATTACAATTACTTCTAATAACATCCCCTATACTTTCCTTGGCATCATTGTCTGTTAGTTCTCATTAATCTTGTGTTTAACAAAGCAAACGAGCCCTTAAATTTACACTTCTTTCCTTCGGCAAATCTAATGTCATTCACCGCGAATGTCATTCGTTTGTAATGTCATTTGTTTGCTGTCACACGGGGAAACTCACACGGGGAAGACAAGTCCACTAGTCTAAACGTCGGCTCCAGCACCCACCCCCTGTTTACGAATTTTTCTCATCGCGAGCTTCCATCTTCCCCTTCTTGCCATTCACGGGGAAACTAATGCCATTCGATCAAAACGACATTTTCGGTCGAATTAGTTCACGAAACACATTTCCAGTCTCGACACCAGGGACTTTGTAAGGAGATGGCTATTGGCTTATGTGTAAGTAACTTTCAAAATTCGTAAGTATTTTATTCTTTACTAGATTAACGAATTACTGGTTTGATGACGTAATAGTACGCATAAAAGGTTTCTAATAGAAAGCTACTCTGAACTACTGCGGCTAGATGGGCTGGATGACGGCCATGCTTTATTTCTGCTTTGCTGTCGTTTTTACCGAGATCGCGGGTGTTCATCGTCCGATCGCTTGTGTTTTGGTGATCAAAATGGTGGCTACACGAATTAGGTGCCACCGTGTGGTTTCTGCAGCCGGTATGTCAGTCGTGCTCCCACGCCCCGTGAAATCGTCCGCCATGATGGTTTAGGATTGGGTCTTGACTTGACTTCGTTTGTGTCGTGCAGCTGTGGCAAGTTGTGTAAAACGGCTGTGCTTAGATTCTTGGAGCAGCTTTTTTAAGATATAAAATTCTTTTCGAGGATACACGCATGTTACATGCAAGTTTTGACAGATTTTTATTTTTCTCCCAAAGTTCCGGCTCAGGAGGGCCATGGACATCATTTTAAAATGATATTTGTTTTTGTCGTGTGACAGGTAGGCAGGCAAAATCAGATTTAGTTCACCCAATGTCATTCGTGGTAAATGACGTTAAGATTTACCGCGTGACAGGGGCATAAAGCCTATTCTGGGTTGCTATGCCGAATGAGCCAAGATTCTCATCTGCCCGAGTTTTACCCGAGCTTGCTAAGGTGACAGCAGTGTTGTACACGTTCCTCTACAACAGGAACGAAAGCTCGTTCCTCGTTCCTTCGCAATTTCGGAACGAGTTCCCGTTACAAGTTCCTCAAATGCAAAAGGAACTCGTTACAGTTACAGTTCCAAAATTGGAACGTGTCGTTACATTAACGTTACATATGTGTTTTTAATAAATATATAGTGTCGGATAATCCTGAGGCGAAATAAAGCGAGAAATTTAAAGCTGCCATTGAGCTACATATATCAAACGAATTTAACATTGTCGACAGCAGGTTACACATAGGTAATCGAAATAAACGCTCCTAGACAATTTTTTTCGAGACCACAGGCCTTACTACATACATGTAACTGCAACTTTCGTGCTCGTCTATTTCAAGTCCAACCCATGCAGGGTTGCCGTTGGTGGCTACTTTGCGCCAAATTGGCTACTTTTGGACCCCGTTGGCGACGAAATTTCCATTTGGCACGAGCGACCACGCCCCGTGGAGGGGCGCGCTCCGAGGACCGCCAAAGGTATATGGTGTATATAAATAGCTTGCCGTTAGCGGGCTGAGATACGTACGTTCCCGTGGCCGAGTGGTTTCGCGCCGCGCGCTGCGGAGCGAGAGGTCGTAGTTTCGACGCCCGGCGAGGGAACTTTTTCTTCTAGTTCTTCTGTGATCTCAATATGTTAGTTTATATTTCACGACGTCATACCCGTGACGGAAATACGTCAGAGAAGCCATGGTAGACTCCGGCATAAAACACTTTCGTGTTAAAAGCAGGATGCATCCAAGTCACATGATGGGCGAGCGCCCCATTTTGTCGCCTCACACGATCGCCCATCCGCCTTATTCTGCATGATGTGCTGCGTGCGTGAGCCTGTTGAATGCCGTGGAGCGTTTACAGAAGGAACGCCGTTCCCTCAACCGTTCCTGCTTAAATGTAACGAGTTGCCGTTACAGTTCCACCGATCCTGAATGGAACGGTGGCGTTCCTCCGTTCCTGCCTAAAGGAACTAGTTCCTGGAACGTCGTTCCTTGGAACGCCGTTCCGTACAACACTGAGTGACAGTCAGCGACGAAGATATAGCGTGGAAAGCCGCATGCAACGAATGTCGAGATAAAGCCACGTATGTCAACCAGAGCCCGACCATACGCATGCAGCTTCCTCGCTTCGAACACCGATACAACGCGCCAGTGCCTCTAGTTGTTGTCATGGAAATATCCTAACATTGCACCACCGTGAATAACCATTCATCTGTCTGCACGCTTTCCGTGAGCCGCTTACCATGCTTTCCTCGGGCGCGCCAAAGATTGTCTCCTCTTTTGGTCATTACCTTTCCATCCTCATTCGAATGCGGAAAGGGCAAACGTGTAGTACATTGTTGCACCTACACTTTGCCTAACTCGAAAACGTTAAAATACAACGCTTAACACAGCGTGCGTTTCATTAAGTACGGGAGTTTTATTTTGAATGCATTGAAGCTTTGACGAATATTGAAGCTTGAACAAATTATCAAAGCATTTGCACTTTCTACCGTGAGTGGCGGCAATGAGACGCTAGTTTGATTGTGGCTGCAGTTGAGTAGACTACAGAAAAAGTCACTGATCCGGGACAATTTCTTTCTTCCTCCATGGAGGCGAGCGGGCCGAGCACACACAGAGGCGTTGATGCACCCTGTGAGTTGCCTATGCATCGGAAAGCTGCGGGCCTTTACTACACAGTGAAGTGGTTCGTTTCAGTGACTTAACAATGCAATAAATACGTGGCCCATTACAGTCCTTTGTCCACATGAAATGATATTCCCGGTAGACTTTGTATAAAACAAGTGTTTTTACTTGTGCTTGCGGTTACGCCTCTTCATTGCCAGGAACATTTATTTGCATTAAAATACTGGGATTAAGTGTCAGTCTTCGTCCATGTGTTTATTTGTCTACTTTTGTGATTGTCGAAAACTTTACGACTGCAACATACTTGTATCACGCAAGAGAAGGGGAGTATCCGGCGTCACTCATGGGCCCAAAACTTCCGAAATAAATTTTTATTGCGATAGCAATTTAATGGACACTCTCGGCAGGTTTTTGCCGTCGCCGCGTCATTCCGTATATGTATAAATATGTATGTTCATGTAGAACGTACAAAGAAAAATTGTTTAGAAGAAAATTTTTTTGAAAAGCGTACGACTGGGGATTCGAACCTACGACATCCCGCTCCGCGGCGCGACGTGTTCGACCCCTCGGTCAAGAACGCATACATCCTCCAGTTTATTGACGGCGAGCTGTTATATATATATATATATATATATATATATATATATATATATATATATATATATATATATATATATATATATATATATATATATCGTAACTGCAGAGGCCTGTTCCTGTCACCCGCGAGATAGTGCGAAGGGTCCAAAGCGCGCGCGTTATACCCTGCCCGCTTTTCACCGGAGTGGTGCTGGAGTGGTGCTGCGCACCTCCGGATCCGTACTGTGACCTACAGGGGAGCGGTCGCCTGTGCTCGGGGTCTTGTCTCTCGAGGGGGGGGTTCAAAAGACTGCTCATAGTTCTATATGAGTTGTGCTTTCATATCAAAGTTTTGCGTTGAAGCCATAGACCGCACGAAGAATACTTCGCTGGGTGCAGCGGCCGTGTTTGCTAAAGGAGTGAGCTGCTGGCGTTTCTTTGTGTAATATTCCACTTTGTTGATCTCGTACTCTTTGCTGCGCCCTTGCGGTGAAACTGACTTTTATCGAGATTCCAACCGTTTTTGGTTTTGTCCGCGACTCTAGAATGTGCTTTCGCGCAATACTCCGTTGCTCGACCGAGCAGACGTAGCCGGCCGGTGTGGTAGGTGGGGGGGACGGTTCAAACTCCCCCCCCCCCCCCACCCCCCCCCCCTGAAACAAATTTTACAAATTGTATGGGCATATATGCACGTACACTTGCACACACACACGAACATACCTAATGTTCTCTCTCTCTCTTTCTCTGTGTGTGTGTTTGTGTGTGTGTGTGTTCATTGCAAATCTCAGTCTGCTCTTTGTAGTTAAGGGGTTAAAGGCACAGATATAGGGATTCCCTATACTGGGATTCTTAGGTCCCCATGCATTTTTGGACCATGTTGACAAACCGTATACATCATTTTGACTATTATATTAAAAACTGTGACTTTTTATTTGAAAAATATTGCCTTCTGGAGCGCATTACGAAAGAAAGCGAAAAACTGAATTACGTGGCTGACGTCCGCTCTTTTTGGTGCCTTTCTCAGCAGTTATTCTGCGGGAATTAATGTTACTGTGTATGTTCACCTTGGGCCTCCCGTAGGGAGCATATATACAGCAAAGCGGGAATGGCAATGTAGCGCCGCGCCATGGCAACTCACCGCAAACACCTCAGGCCACCCACGCCGCCGCTTTGGCCATCTACTGAAAGGGTTCTCAGCGATAAGTGTCGCAACGGTGTTTGTGAACAAGTTTACCTTTTTTATCTATATGAAGTGTTTGGCATGGGCGATGCACGATGAATAAATGTGCGTCCATCCAGCGGCACAAATAATCTATTTTCGTATAACGATGGCGTCGCTGAGTGAAAGCAGCGCATCTGCGCACCATTCGAATGCGTCGTGCAAAGTGCTTGCGGATTGCTTCATCTGCGGCTAACCACAATCCCTAATGGGTATCGTAGCGACCGCGCAGCAGTTGTGTTTGTAAAGGTGAGGGTATTTGAAAGGAGGACGGTGTTGCTTGCTGTTCAGTGCGCAGTGTTTGTGCGATGGAATCTACCATCGCATCGCGTCTGGGAAAGCGAGCGACGGTCGACGGTGATCTTATTGCGAAACTGGCGTTTGATGCATAATCGATTACAGGACAGAGCTGCAATATCTTGCTGTTAGAGAATGACACTTGATTCATGGCAGCGCGCCATGATCATCGTCCATCAGGGCGATCACCGTGCCAGCAGCTGCAGTGAGGTATACCGGCTACTGTGTGCTACGTGGTTAGGATGTCGCTTGTAGTGTGATGCCATCACAATCCCAAAGAAGCTCTACATACACTATCCAAAAACAGAAGCGACAGCCTACTTTTAGAGTGTTCTGGACAATCTACATGCTCAGGTTCGTCAGCACTCACGTCACAAATACGTTTTATCTATTTTATCTGGTGTACTTGCACCCCGAGAGCTCTGGGTCACGTGACCTGAGTGGCAACGTTACGCATGGCGTCATATACCACCGCCGTAGAATTCGAATGAAAGACAAGGTTTCGCCTAGCGTTGTATAAGTATACCGCTATTTAGCTACTGTCGGTGGTTGGCCCGTGTCAGTGGGAGGCCAGTAAACTATACACCGTGCTGCCCCGCGGTTCTGACTATTTTGCCAGCATCGCAACTGCCAGAGCCAGAGTCGACATTGACGTGCCGCGGCTCTACCAATGCCGCCATTCGTGAAGTTTCCGCCCAGGTCACGTGAGGTGGAGTTTTCGAGGTACGAATAAACTCTCCCGTTTTATCTGTGTCGACTGTCAAGACTGTTGATGTCTTCCCCGCCTTCCTGAAGGCAGCTAGCATGCTTGGTGTAGCGCAGCTGTTAGCGTGTACGTTACTTTCGCGCACACCCAGCATGAATACTCTATATCCACTGTAGGACGAAGGCCACTCTTAATCACCACCAGTTTACGCTATCTTGAGCGAGGTGATTTATATTTTATTCCCACAAACTTCTTGATTTCATCACCCCACGTAACTTGCTGCCACAATAGGCCGCATATGAGGACAAGAGGGAACTCGAGGGAGTTCTCAAAGCCCCCCGAATTCGACTCGCAAGTGTCATGGCAACGACACTAAACGTTTGGGCCATCGCTTCGAGAGGCAGCAAATATCGACATGGCTGTCTGGAGCAGTTTCATGAAATAATCGGCCAAGAAACGTCTCGAGAATCACTTGGAACGTATCTGAAAAGTATGCGAAGAAGAAGAAAAACCTTACACGTTCCAGTGTAATTTTATCCATTCCAAAATGTTGGCGAGCTAGCTGACTGAACGAAAGGTTAGGCGACGACCTGCCTCTATGGAGGCTGTGTCCCCGCTGTCATTGGCAGTAATGTTCCGTGCAGGGAATTTTCCCTTTTTCAGGGAATTTTCGACAGTCATTTTGGACGAAAGGGAAAAAGGGAATCTTCGCGATATTGCAGGGAATTTTGAGGGGCGGCGAAATTTTTTTTTTATAACGATCAAAAGACTGGACATGAGGCTTTCGCATGTCGCAATCGTTTCTGGCGCATGTAGAGCGCCAAACCACAGCCTCTAAGGTTCGTTTTTAAAGACCATAGTCTTTCTTGGGATAATTCAACGCAGAAACATTGATGATATTGATTTGACTGACTGCTGGTTTGTGTGGCCAGCGATTCAGCTGCCCGGCGAAAGTTTAAGCCCGTGCTCAAAGCCCGCCCATCTTGATCTGGTGAATCTGCTCATACTTATGAACATTGTCAATCAAAAAGCAAATATTACGCATATTTGAGGCGCAATATCAATACGCACGTATTCGGCAGTGTGTGTGTTTATTTAGAAAATGCATAGATACGTAATGCTAAACACCGCAGAGTTTATTACGCTGCGCTGACCATGTGACTGTATGAACGAAAAAGCGGATATTTCCTACGCTTCGCTAAAACGACATGGTGCTGCAACCTACCAGTAGCTGTCCGTTCTAAAAAACTTTTGTTTCTTCACATTACTGCTAGATAAACTTTTTTTGTGCAGGGAAATATGCGGGGATTTTTGGCTATGTATGCCGGGAAAAATGGCGGAAATAGGGAATTTTCAAGCCTCGGAAAGGGAATTCTTCTGTCCAGGACGGAACATCACTGGTCATTGGCTCACTGTCAAAGAGCAGGAGGAGGAGGACAAAATTTTTATTGGCGACCAATGAATTTTTTTTCCTGGTTTAGCAGCTCCTCTTCGCTCTATGATTGTGCGGGACCAGGGGCTTCCTGAGAAGCAATTACACCAGCTTCGCTGAAGTAGCTAAAGAAGAACAAAACTGCAAAATACTGAAAATTTGACACTCGTCTATACTTTTGGGAGAATTAGCTACCCCTGTGATTGGGCTGCAAAAGTGGCACATTCACTGCCGTTATTAGTTGGCCTTCATACAGAAACCCTCACTGTCTTCATGGCACATGCAAGTGGTCGTGAACGCTGTTGCTTGGTGATGCGTGCTCTCAACTAATGAAATGCAGACAAAGAATTGCAGACAAAGAAATGTAAGAAATTGAGTAAATATCATAGCTGAAAATAACTGTGTGGAGGGAAAAACGTTATGTAAAACAAAATAAAAATAACTGTCTTACCCAGGCATCCTTGCACCGTGTTTACGTAATAAATTTTCATCAGTCTTCATTTTTTAAATTTTATCTTGTGCTGGATGGTATAAAAATTGGTCTTCACTCGCAAGTACAGTCGAGGGCTGCAATGCTTGTTCAGAGGGTGCCATGAACGTGCTAAACCCGACTATAAATTCTGTTTAATCTACATGTATATAGTGCCTTTAATTAAAAGTCACATGTGCACTCATTATTATGCCACGAGACGAACAGAGCGGGCTAAACAAAGCTTAGACACGGCATCATGCGCGAATAACCGAAAAGTTAATCTTTCACTGGGCTCGGTGAAAACTCCATGGATAGGAATATTAACGACACGAAAAATACCAAAGACGAGGACGGAAAGCAAACGTTCGTATTTTCTTCTCCATCGCCTCGGTGTCACGCCCTTGCAAAGACGAAGTGAGAGCCACGCCAGCACCGTTCTTTCTTTTCAAGCGAAGCTTGTAATGACTGACCTGAGAAGCTGGTGACGGTGGTGTTCCAAAAAGCCCTCCTCACCCACACCTGGCACGCACCACACGAATAATAAGTATAAATAAATAAATTTTCTTCGCGGAACTGGGGTTTGAACACGCGTCCGCCCGGTCCGAAAGAAAGTGCCCTCACGGCTAGGCCACGTGCTCATGCTTGCCCAATGTGAACTAAACTGAAACATACGAATGCGTTCTACCTACGATGCGAAAAACAACCGAAGAAAAAACGAAAAAAGAAATCTGGAACTGTACACTCGCTATGGGCGCTTCGCTGAAATATTTCGTGTTGGCGGGCTAAAAGCGATCTGCTGGACAACGTGGAATGTCGATTCAGGAATCGCACATATCAGAAATATTCCGACTTCGAGAAAATTGAATTCCTAACCCGCGTTTGCATCATCACTGATGGTCCTTTCGTTGGACCGTTTTAGAGCCTGAAGAACGCTGGAAAGAACATGAAAGACGCCATGCCAATTCAACCCGAGAAAAGCGTTCCGTGGACGGCCGCTACCTACAATACAATGGAATCTTAACGCGATAGCGTTAAAGACCTCGTTTCGCAGAAATTCTGGCGCCGGTTTCGGCGGCGGCGTCGTCGTTGGTTGTGAGCGAAAAATCATCATCTTGTCTGTGACCGAAAAATCGAGAAAGATGCAAATAAAATATATAATAAAAGTTTCCGGGTCCGAATGAGGATCGAACCAAGGCCGTCTGCGTGCCAAGCAGGTGTTCTACCACACAGCCACGAGTCTGCTTGGAAATACAGTGAAAATAACTTGCTCTGCTTGGAAATGCCGTGAAGATAACTTTCATGCTTTACAAACACACGCGTCTTGTATACAGGCTTCACAATACAACATGTAATATCGCAGTAGTATTGCGGGGTACAAGCGTACATTGCCATCGGGCGTCAGAACATGTGATTATCATAACGACTTCGTGGTTTAAAGCCGGCCACCCATTGCAAAAGGCACACACGTTAATGCGTGTATTCCCTTAAGACCACGTAGTGGGTGCATAGCAAGTTCGAAAAGATTTCACGCGCATAATTGCTCGTGGTTTAAAGCATGCTACCCATTACACATAATAAAGCCATATGCGAAAGCTTCACTGACACAAGCCACTTTCAACTTTATCGATTACATTGTAGTTATCCACAATTTAAACTTCTCGAGTAACATCATACAATAAAAAGTATGCACTAAATTGAAGTACGCACAGAGAAAGAATATCGCTATCGCGTTCAACTCTTAAAGGCGAAGCTTAAGGGTCCCCTAATTTATTTATTTATTTATTTATTTATTTATTTATTTATTTATTTATTTATTTATTTATTTTATTTTGTTTATTTATTCAGATACATAAATCGCCTGGTGGACATTATCGTAGGGGGAAAAACAAAAATAAAGGAATACGTTACAGATAGTATAACACAACATCAAGAGCAATAACATCAATATCAATAATATGGTTAAGATAACAGATAACATGACATATCTACACTCTAAACATAACATAACACCCCAAAATTTAATAATAACACTGAAGCCATGAACTGTATATTACCACATTACTATTAAGGCGAAGAAAAAAAATTACAGATGGATAGACAAGTGTTGAAGGCTGCATAAAGGTCGTGCGATGCCTATTGAAACAAGAATTCAGCAAGGCCACCGTCAAATGAATTGGTTGGCGACAAGATAATCTCCTCCGGTAGACCATTCCAATCATGGCATGTTCTAGGAAAAAACGAGTGCTTAAATACGTTGATACGACAACTATATTCTCTAAGCTTTAAAGAATGATCCAGACGGACTGACCTGCAGGTAGCATCAAGGATATATGAATGCTTACGTTAAGAGGGAGCATAGCGCAAATAGAAAGAAAGAAAGAAAGAAAGAAAGAAAGAAAGAAGGAAAGAAAGAAAGAAAGAAAGAAAGAAGGAAAGAAAGAAAGAAAGAAGGAAAGAGAGAAGGAAAGAAAGAAGGAAAGAAAGAAAGAAGGAAAGAAAGAAGGAAAGAAAGAAAGAAGGAAAGAAAGCAAGAAGGAAAGAAAGAAAGAAAGAAGGAAAGAGAGAAGGAAAGAAAGAAGGAAAGAAGGAAAGAAGGAAAGAAAGAAAGAAGGAAAGAAGGAAAGAAAGAAGGAAAGAAAGAAAGAAAGAAAGAAGGAAAGAAAGAAAGAAAGAAAGAAAGAAAGAAGGAAAGAAAGAAAGAAGGAAAGAGAGAAGGAAAGAAAGAAAGAAAGAAGGAAAGAAAGAAAGAAAGAAGGAAAGAGAGAAGGAAAGAAGGAAAGAAAGAAAGAAAGAAAGGAAGAAAGAAAGAAAGAAAGAAAGGAAGAAAGAAAGAAAGAAAGAAAGAAGGAAAGAAAGAAAGAAGGAAAGAAAGCAAGAAGGAAAGAAAGAAAGAAAGAAGGAAAGAGAGAAGGAAAGAAAGAAGGAAAGAAGGAAAGAAAGAAAGAAAGAAGGAAAGAAAGAAAGAAAGAAAGAAGGAAAGAAAGAAGGAAAGAAAGAAAGAAAGAAAGAAAGAAGGAAAGAAAGAAAGAAAGAAAGAAAGAAGGAAAGAAAGAAAGAAGGAAAGAAAGAAAGAAGGAAAGAAAGCAAGAAGGAAAGAAAGAAAGAAGGAAAGAAAGAAAGAAGGAAAGAAAGAAAGAAGGAAAGAAAGAAAGAAGGAAAGAAAGCAAGAAGGAAAGAAAGAAAGAAGGAAAGAGAGAAGGAAAGAAGGAAAGAAGGAAAGAAAGAAAGAAAGAAGGAAAGAAAGAAAGAAAGAAGGAAAGAGAGAAGGAAAGAAAGAAGGAAAGAAGGAAAGAAAGAAGGAAAGAAGGAAAGAAAGAAGGAAAGAAAGAAAGAGAGAAGGAAAGAAAGAAGGAAAGAAGGAAAGAAAGAAGGAAAGAAAGAAAGAAAGAAGGAAAGAAAGAAAGAAAGAAGGAAAGAGAGAAGGAAAGAAAGAAGGAAAGAAGGAAAGAAAGAAGGAAAGAAAGAAAGAAAGAAGGAAAGAAAGAAGGAAAGAAAGAAAGAAAGAAAGAAGGAAAGAAGGAAAGAAAGATGGAAAGAAAGAAAGAAAGAAAGAAGGAAAGAAAGAAAGAAAGAAGGAAAGAAAGAAGGAAAGAAGGAAAGAAAGAAAGAAAGAAAGAAAGAAGGAAAGAAGGAAGGAAAGAAGGAAAGAAAGAAGGAAAGAAAGAAAGAAAGAAAGAGAGAAGGAAAGAAAGAAAGAAAGAAAGAAGGAAAGAAAGAAAGAAAGAAAGAAAGAAAGAAAGAAGGAAAGAAAGAAAGAAGGAAAGAAAGCAAGAAGGAAAGAAAGAAAGAAAGAAGGAAAGAAAGAAAGAAAGAAGGAAAGAAGGAAAGAAAGAAAGAAAGAAGGAAAGAAAGAAAGAAGGAAAGAAAGAAAGAAAGAAAGAAAGAAAGAAAGAAGGAAAGAAAGAAAGAAGGAAAGAAAGCAAGAAGGAAAGAAAGAAAGAAAGAAGGAAAGAAAGAAAGAAAGAAGGAAAGAAAGAAAGAAAGAAGGAAAGAAAGAAAGAAAGAAGGAAAGAGAGAAGGAAAGAAAGAAGGAAAGAAGGAAAGAAAGAAAGAAAGAAGGAAAGAGAGAAGGGGAAAGAAAGCAAGAAGGAAAGAAAGAAAGAAAGAAGGAAAGAGAGAAGGAAAGAAAGAAGGAAAGAAGGAAAGAAAGAAAGAAAGAAGGAAAGAAAGAAGGAAAGAAAGAAGGAAAGAAAGAAGGAAAGAGAGAAGGAAAGAAAGAAGGAAAGAAGGAAAGAAAGAAGGAAAGAAAGAAAGAAAGAGGGAAAGAAAGAAGGAAAGAAGGAAAGAAAGAAAGAAAGAAGGAAAGAGAGAAGGAAAGAAGGAAAGAAAGAAGGAAAGAGAGAAGGAAAGAAAGAAGGAAAGAAGGAAAGAAAGAAAGCAAGAAGGAAAGAAAGAAAGAAAGAAGGAAAGAGAGAAGGAAAGAAAGAAGGAAAGAAAGAAAGAAAGAAGGAAAGAGAGAAGGAAAGAAAGAAGGAAAGAAGGAAAGAAAGAAAGAAAGAAGGAAAGAAGGAAAGAAAGAAAGAAGGAAAGAAAGCAAGAAGGAAAGAAAGAAAGAAGGAAAGAAAGAAGGAAAGAAAGAAAGAAAGAAGGAAAGAGAGAAGGAAAGAAAGAAGGAAAGAAAGAAAGAAAGAAGGAAAGAAGGAAAGAAAGAAAGAAGGAAAGAAAGCAAGAAGGAAAGAAAGAAAGAAGGAAAGAGAGAAGGAAAGAAAGAAGGAAAGAAGGAAAGAAAGAAAGAAAGAAGGAAAGAAGGAAAGAAAGAAGGAAAGAAAGAAAGAAAGAAAGAAAGAAGGAAAGAAAGAAAGAAAGAAAGAAGGAAAGAAAGAAAGAAGGAAAGAAAGAAGGAAAGAAGGAAAGAAAGAAGGAAAGAAGGAAAGAAAGAAGGAAAGAAAGAAAGAAAGAAAGAAGGAAAGAAAGAAAGAAAGAAGGAAAAAAGAAAGAAAGAAAGAAAGAAAGAAAGAAAGAAAGAAAGAAAGAAAGAAAGAAAGAAAGAAAACCAGTAGGTCAGCCACGCCCACGCCAACATTCGCTTGCCTCCCCCATTTCCCAGATAGGGGAAAAGCTCCAGATTTTTTAAATAACGCCCACGCCGCAAATGGAAGTGAAGGAAGTTGAGACGTCGCTGACGCCACGGGGGTTAAGTGACACTTTTGGCACCATATGTGTTGCCGCCGACAACGAACACGGCCGGATGTTCCCACTCCGCGTCTCTTGAGTCGCTGAACGCTTTCGCCTTAATAAACATGATACGTGCCCGGGCTGTATTAGCCGGTCGACCTTCCAATTTAGTCTCGGTCACCCTCATGTGCTCGTCACCTCAGGAAAGTCTGCCTTCGGTGGCGCGAATGAGACAGTTCTGCCTTCACGCCTCACTGAAGTCTCTGTCTGTGGAACCGTGGTCAATAAAAAAGAAATACGAATAGGTTGTTTGAGAACACTTTATGGTAAATTGCATAAGTGCATAGTTGTTTTTCTTTAAACTTCGGGTAGCATATAGTGGCAAATATTTGTGATTTGTATTGGAGTCACAGCGCAAGATTAATATAAAAGAAAAAAGATCGGTCGGTATATTCTAGCTAAGTCGCAAAGAACAGAAGAGGGTAAGTTAGCATCTTACGTTTAGGAGAATACTACCTAAAGCTATTGTACACACAATGCCCACGGCGTACCTGAAAATGACTGATGCAATGGGGCCTAAAAATCAACCCACCGAGTGGTCTGGAGCTGCAGCCCCTGCAGATTGTTGCGAAAAATACGCGCGTTACTTCATAGAAAATTAGGCGCGAAACATTTTGAAGATCTTTGGAAGGACAGCAGCACTGCGTATTTTTATTCATATTAAGTGTTAATATGTGTTCTTAAAAGCAAATAACGTGTCGTTAGGAACTGTTTTTTTTTTTTTGGGGGGGGGGGGTATAAGGCATATAATGATTGGTGTCGAAATTAAGCTTTGTATGCCTCGACATATACCGTTTCCATTGTAGCTGAGTGCAAAGGAAAGCACTTTACAGTCTTCGTTGAGCTTAAACAAATACGCAAATTGCAGCATATGTTAAAGCTTAGGACACATTACTACGTGCAAATCTTTACTGCAACTCAAACAATACGAATGAATATAAAACTGAAGACACTCTTACATGTAGCATGCAGATTTCTCCATTATGTAAATCTGATTAAATTCATCGCCAGAGTCAGTTCCTTTCGCATCTTAGCCGCACAGACTGCCTCCATATTCTACACTCGAAACAAAATACGTAACACTTAAATTCCCGCTCAACAAACTACATAGACGCACAAATGTTACATGCCGCAGCAAAGCTCTAACGAGCAGTTTTACAGCGAAAGGTATAGGCTACTATGAGATCATAACAGCCGATTAGTTGTCCGCCGCCGCGCACTGCTGCCGCCACCGGTGTCCGTAACCGCTATCGCGCAGTTTGAGAAAAAGATATCCAGGAACGAGCGAGAATTCAACCCAGGCCCTCCGCGTGGCGAACGAGCATTCTATCATACAGCCACGGCCGGTGCTTCAATGTCCATCGCAAATATACCCTGTACAGGCGTCACGTCGTGCAAGGAATCGCGTTAAGAGACGCAGTATAGCGCGGTAGAAGAGCAAAATAACTACCACGCGTCACACAATACGAAAGTGAGTGAGTGAGTGAGTGAGTGAGTGAGTGAGTGAGTGAGTGAGTGAGTGGAGTGAGTGAGTGAGTGAGTGAGTGAGTGAGTGAGTGAGTGAGTGAGTGAGTGAGTGAGTGAGTGAGTGAGTGAGTGAGTGAGTGAGTGAGTGAGTGAGTGAGTGAGTGAGTGAGTGAGTGAGTGAGTGAGTGAGTGAGTGAGTGAAACAACTTTATTCGGTCCACAATATACGCGAGTAAACTCAACGTCACCCGGATAGGTCCACTCGGGGACCATCAGGTGGGTGCAATAATGTGGGTGGTTTAAAGTTTCCCACCCATTGCAAAGGTTCCAGCCAGAATTCTTCGCCGTCATCTGCCACAGCATCAACAAAGTGTACATAATGCCTCACAGATGTGCAGCGGGTACCTTGTTTCTCTTTAGAATGATGAATAATTGCATAGTGGGTACCTCCCTGGTTGACAAAATTATGATGATTTATAGCGTAGTGGGTGCCTTGCAAGCGTACTGGTAGTAGTCGCCCCATGAGAGTTTACAACGAGCTCTAGAAATACCGCTCCTCAATCTTTCGACGTGACTGTGCTGCGTGTTCCGCGCAGGCCTGGCGGTTTTTTTTTTCTTTTCTTCTTTTTTTTTTTGTTTTTTTTTTACCGTCTGAACATCTAAAGAATTGTTCAAGTTGTACCATGCCATCTCAGTACAATCGCTAGAAGTGCTCGTAATTTTGTTTGGCTGATCATTCGCACTGGAACGAAAACGTCGGCCGGGGGAGAAGCAGCCGATGCTTGGGTTCGACGTTACATTTTGTAGTAAAAGTTTGGTTACACTACAATTTTCCCGCTATGCTAGCGAGGTGATGACGCGATGGTAGCGTTTCTGTCTGGTTCCTCGGAAATGTAATAAAATAACAGTATTTTTAATCTACGTTCAGTATAAATCTTGCGTTCATTAAAATGATTATAAAGCCACCTTAGAGTGAGTAATAAAAATACACGTAAAAAGGTGTGTAGTAGCAAATAGCACTTTAACTGTGCAGGTAATGCATTTGTTGAAACGACGAACAAATGAAAGAAGGCGTCGATGGTCCTTCAACGTGGGGCTTTTTATACACCGCCCGTAGAGTAACGCCCAAGTGATGATAACCACTGCGGAATGAATCTAGACAAATGAGTAAAAAAAGTCACAGTTTCACCGCAAGGGTGAAGCAATGAATGCGACAGCAACAAATTGTAATGTTATACGAAGTGAGGCTGGCAGCTAACTCTTTTGGATCCGATCTCACGCAACTCTAGAAAACGCTGGTTTAAGAGAATACGGCCGCTCCAGGGACTCTCTGCTCACCACATTCTCTTCGCGTTGAGAGCGCAGCACGTAGAAGGGTACCTATACCGGCCCCCCCGCTGTCGGCCGCCGAGAAGGGGAGATAACGCGCGCGTGCGCGACGACCGCGCTCGTAAAATCGAAGGTCGCTCGAGGAACCCCCCCCCCCCTCGCGTCTTTTCACGCTCACGAACGACGGGCGGGGCCAGTTGAACAGTTGGGGGGGATCTTATCGCGTGCGCCTCGGAGCTACGGAGATGGGCCGGCTCGTTTGATCTCCGCTTCAGCCGCGTTCATCGCTCCCGCTCGCCCGCTATTACCCGCTGGTGGAACGTACGATGCGCAGGGGGCCCTTATCAATTTGGACTTCATACGCGACATGACGGCGACGGCAACGGCGACGGCAAAAGCCCGTCGAGACTGTCCATATAATTGCTATCGCAATAAAAATAGAAGGAGTGCCCGATATATGAATTTTGTCTTGATATCAGTTCCCTAATCGCGGGGCGTCGCCAGAGCTCAGGAAGATTCCGAGTTGCGCTAAACTCGGGCCTTCCTGTATAGCGCCAATGTACCGCTGTTTCTATCATGCAGCTCTTCGCACGTTTGATTCTCAATAGAAAAAGCGCACGTAAAAAATCATTGTAAGGAGACATAGAGGTGTAGAGAGGGAGGGGCAGGGGAGTAATGTAAGCAATGGTTGATTGTACCTCGTTGCCTTATCTCATGATGATGGGATGACAGAGTAAACAGGAAAGCGAATAAACCAAGTGTTACTGATTCTTAATAGGGAAGAAAGAGGAAATGGAGGGAAAATGGGGGAAGAGTGCTCGATAACTGTCTCTGTACAGGACACCTCCAGTAACCCGACGTGTGAACGTGAGGGGGGTGAAAGCTCCATGACAGAGAAATGAGGAATCTTGAAGGCTCAAGAAATGCGTTCACAGCCCACCGTGCAGACATCGATTGATATAATTCCCTTGTTACCAGTGAATTGTGTAATGTACGATTTTTCGAAGCGCTTCGCAAACAGAGCTTGAAAATTGGTAAATTACTCGCCTACACAGCACAATAACTTGTGCATGTAAATTAGCTAGCGATGTATGTGGTACCATACAGTGGTCTATAGCCCGTAAGAAACGCGTAGAAGTCGGCAATCGCCATTCATCAAGTTTCCGGGAAAAAATCCTAGCGAGTGGAAGCTTGCTCGGGAGGGGGGGGGGAGGGGGGGGAGGGAGGGGAATAAACCAATTGTGTCCTGAGCTGGCTATGTCCCTTCTGATTCGTTTTCTATGAGCAAGCGCGAGAAACAAATATTGCGCAACAATATTAATTAGAAGATGACTAAAGAAAAGTGCACCATAAAACGCGCAGAGCTAAAGATTGGGATCTGAATTACCAGCATACCCGTATCGATTATACATTCAATATTACGTAAAGGAAGTGATCAAATATATTGTATGGAAGTGAAGCGTCTTTCACAGCAGATATTTTTATTATTTTGCTCAAGCCAAATGAGGTCTCGAGTAAAGTCCTCGAAAAGCTGGGAAACTAAGCGGGACAACGGAAAGCGTAAAAGCGCTTTTTCACCATGGGGTCGGGACTGAAGAGCACACTTTTTCAGCTTACGGTTCGTGAGCACACAGTGCACTCGCGCACCGCGAGTTTGCATGCTGTCTTTCATCGCGCCGGTTAATCCCGGAATCGGCTATATACTCCCGGAAGTTGAGGCTGCGAATCTCCCGAGCACGTCTATGCTTGCGATAATAAGCGGGACCATCATGCTATATCACGAAGTGTTTTCCGCGAACAATTCCTACGTATTGTTGGAGCAGCGTTCGGCGCGCGCACTCGCCCACCGTGTTTTTCAACCCGACGATTTATTTGCCTACACCGTTCCGGGTTTTTAGCGGCTGCTGCTGCTGCTGTCCCTGTTGTCTGCTACGTAAAACACGAACATTTAATATCGTCTTATGTGTGTCTGCAAAGCTCACAGACCTGCTAAAGAAACAGCGCTTTATAATCAGCTTATTATTTACTCGATGGCAATGATCCATTTGGTATGGGCAACCGGGTGTATGCCCATGCAGTCTGGGCCAATCCTCCGGAATGAATATGAACACTGTGACCCAAGAGGTGCATAATCATTAAAAGTGCATAGATATGTATCGTACTTACGTTTGTATACGTCTGTCATCCCAATTCTTCCATTGTCAAGCGCCAAACATGCCTTTGTCCTGATGACATCGCTGCGCATGAACCAAATGCGCAAATATGAGAGTTGAATCAGATGAACGTTGCGACTGCGGTGCGTAAATATAGCAACTGCAGGGCACGTTGTATGGGATGAAAGTAAATGCAGTTGTATGCCTGGCCGTTAGTTCTGCAGTTTTCAATTAACCGCTTCACATAACGCATTACCCAATGCGCATTGTGTGTGCATAATATTTTTATTAAGTATTTCGACGTTACTGGAGTCGTATACGTTGCAACCGTGGCAGAGGAATTTTCGCTGCCTCGCAACTGGTCATTGTGAGCGCAGCTTTCTGAATCTCGCTTTGTTTCTCGTGCAAGTAAACGTTAGCGTACGACTTGGCTTGGTATGTTTCTCGCCGATTGCTTCCGGCCTTACGGAGCCTCCAGACCGGAAAAAGACTGCCGTGAATACCTTTATCTTCGTTTATGAAAACCAGCAGATATTGAAGCCAAGAAAGTATAGGGACGTTAATTGTACTGTTTTAAGTGTATTGTAGCAATTGTGACGTAGAAATGAAGGAAGTAAAATGGACGAAAAGACAAAGCTTGCCGCCGGCAGGGACCGAACCTGCAACCTTCGGATTACGCGCCCGTGCTCTTAAAATTAATCTACGGC
>JALIZH010015148.1:27500-35000 GCA_030522465.1 Rhipicephalus appendiculatus
GTCCGCCAAACAAAGGATAGAGCGGCACAATGTGGCGCGCCTTTCCCGGTGCGGGTCGCTCTGTAATTTCCTTTCTTGCGCTACTTCTCTGCAGAGGTCGAGCATGTCGTTGCTCTGTGTACTTCAGGGGGGTCAGGGTACGCCGACACGTCGGTCGCATCCTATTAGCGGAGCGCCATCAGTATTAGATGTCCTTGTTCTATCCTATGTCGCATAATTGGCGCACACGTATCCTTTGTCTACCTATGGCAAATTGCACAGGAGCATCTATACCATTTCACGTGACAAAAGCTAGTCTGTCTTTTACAGCGAAGCTATATACGGCTAAGCGAAAACAAAATTCGTCCGTCCGATGTAGGCAGGAACTCCAAGCGCATGTGCCACAGGGGCAAGTAGTGGGGCAAGCCCCGCTACTCGCCACTGGCCCACTAAAAATGAAGGGCCGCGTGTGAAGACACACGGGCCGCAAACACCAGTTAGGGTTTCTGGACAGACGCATCCAATAATTGAGAAAGACTGGTGAACCGTCGGGATAAAGCCAGTGATAAACACCGGGGCCGCACGCTTCAGCTTTTCTGGTTAACCATTTGTACGGAGTGCTTGGGCGGTGTTTTTTTTTTTTTTTTTTTTGTTATGATTGCATCTGTGTGATGCTCTTTTTTTTTTTGTCTTACCACGACTATCGACATCTTCGATATGCACGGCACTATTGTACTCCTTGTGGGAAGCGAGAGATACCCAAGCTTCTTTAAATCTATTTTTTTTTGCTCCTTACATAGTTATGAACATACTTCGTCAGTAATAATAACAAAGCTATCTTCCTACGTTGTGGCTAACGATAGGTTTTGTTCGTAAGGCCTTGCAGCGCTGAACAAGAGCATACATTTAGTAAGCTATTTTTTTTTTTGTTACTTAAATGCAATTTGCGTATCTGCTTTAAAGGGAGGGGGCGAAACCTATAGATCCTATTGGCTCAATGTAAATAAGAAGCGTCAAACCTCAAAGCTTTCTTTGCATATAGTTAACACCCCGGTTAGCCAATGACGATAAATAGAGAAACACCATTGTGGTTTTAACATTCCAAAACGCAATTAACGCAAGAGTGCCCGTCATTCGTGCTCCATCGCTCGCTGAAGAAAGTAGTCTTCGCTGATGAAGGGCGGATCCATTAGAAATCTACTGATAGTGCCGCAGTTCTGATGCATTGTCCATGCTCCAGAGATGTTTCAACGCAAACGTAGACTTGCTTTTCCTCTTCTGTATTCACGGGTGACCTTTTTTAGTGTCTTACTATTTCTTCAACCCCACTAATCGCCTGTCGTTGTTGTTTCCCGTGTGTCGACAACAAGAAATTGAAGAGAAAATCACACTGTTGACAGACAGACAGACAGACAAGGAACTTTATTAAGGTCCTGAGGAGCCAGCCAGTGCAGTGCTACAGAGGACCCCTGGCTTGCTGTCGGCTAATCCCATGCTGGAGCCGGGAGGCCATGCCTCTCCGCTCTCTCACGGGCCCTCTGGACAGCCTTAGACTGGTCTTCCAATTTTGACGCAGTTTTATTTCGATTCGTGGTGCGCAAGAAAGCATTGTGCTCGAGGAAAGACATCTGTATCTTAAGCTCCAAGCACAACGGCACCATAATCATCAGCCAAATTAAACGAACGAATTTTCTTATGCAACGTCCTTTGATGCATGACCATAATGATACGAGCGTGCTATTATCGATGGAACGTTTTCTTGGGTACAGCTTCACGTGATGACAAAGCGCTTGTTTTTTGTTCTTTTCTTTTGTAAATAGTAACAGATTCGTCTCTGACAATGTGTGCATCTACTGCAGTTAAGCCGGCGTAGTTTCTAAATTACGACACCGTAGAAAACACGAGACGCCGGTTGACGACACGAGAACCGTTATTCGTGCTTAAAGGAAAAAAAAACAAGTATTACAAAAGACGCAACAACAAATGATAAGCAAGACCTCACAAATAATTCTGCCCTTGCCCAACAGGGAATCAATGAGATGCGCGACAGGGAGACACAATCGCGCTCCACGAACCTAAATTGCGTTGTTTATCAGCGGCGACGCCATTAAAATGTAATTTTCCCGCAATTTCTGGATTCGGTCCCGCAGACGAAGAAGGCACATTAGCGAACGCTCTACCCTTGACGTGGGTGCATACAATAAGTGAAAGAGGATGCATACATATGCATTCTTGAATTACCATTTACGATTGACGCTCCGAAAACGTTGCGCGCTGTTGGTAGAGAAAATGAAACGACGGCATGCGACGAACGCTGCCCGTATTCGATTCGCCCGTAAGAAGACTCCCTCCTTCCTCCTCGAGGAAAAAAATCGTTGGCAATCGTCGGGTTGCAAAAGACAGAGAGAGAGAGCGGAGATCCGCTGTCCTTTTTCAGCATGATTTGAGAAATGAAGACGCGTCGCTTCCCCACAATTCACCCATGCGTTCACGTAGCGAAAACGCTCTGTATCTGATGAGGCTAGAAAACAAAGAAACAAACGAAAACAACATTCTTCAGCCTGCAGCTCTCGTTTTGTTTGCGATATGGCCCCTTCACTCCAAGTTGTTCCCAATGTTGACCTTCGGTTGACCTGCGAGTTGTCATTCAAGTTGCGCTTCTACATTAAAGGTGTTCAGGAATTTCCTTTACTCTATGACTTCTTTATTTCTCTATACGAGATGACTGCATGCTTTTCTCTTTTTTCATAGCCTGCTGGCGAGTCCTAACGTGACGGCCCAAAATGTAGTCCCTCAGTTCCCCTCGTGTCTTCGTCTCGTTTGCTTGTTTTACCCTCAGTGCAGTGCAGCCTTAAATAAGAGAGTGGTTACAAAGCCAGAAGAAACGGAGAAGACAACAAATGTAGCAATGAAGTAAACAATATACAATTAAAGGCGCCTACTTATACAATTTTTCAGTTGCGTATAGTCAGAAAATGAAATACAATAGGTAATTGTATAGACGTCAGTTTTTTCAATCTAGTTATACATTGCTATCTAAAGTTTGTCGAAAAAGCTGGCTATCAGTAATAGTTGCAGTATCCTGTGGGAAGAGGTTCTAATCTAATTATGAACGAAGGAAAAAAAGATCGATAAAACACTGGGTGTTAAAAGATTCAATACCAGCCACACGGGAGTCAATGCGATAGAAAATATACTGAAGTTAAGGGCTGGTGAGTAATGAAGAGTGGTGGAATAATTTGTGAAATACGGTCAATGGGATTATTCTGGAGTTATTCTGTACGCAACAAGTAAAGTAATGAGGTTATTCTTTGAGGATCCTAAACAGATCAATCGTATTCAAATTTGGAAGGCAATAATCTTGTCTGCAGAAGTAATTCGAGTACGTGCGGTGCCTTCGCAAAGTTACGGCATATGTAGCCTAGCATACGATTGGCGTTATGAGTATTGTATTGAATGTAAAGTGCTGAAGATATATGCTAGGTGTGATATGAATGCCCAAGTATTTATGAGAAGTGATCGAGGGGGATGTTGTTACGGTAATATGTTAACGGGCTCTCGGTACTTCTAGTAGCACGCATCATTTTATATTCGTTATAATTTAAGTCCACTCGTCATGTGCCGCACTAAGCGAATAGTATTTAGATCACATTGGGGGGCATAAACCGTCATTATTATTGGTTATTTCACGAAAAATGACACAAACTTTATTTGATGCTTAATTTGCTTAATAAGCTATAATCTAAACTCTAGATACTACGACGTCTGTTCAAAAAGTGTCGAACCTTCTCTTTTTTTCCCACATAAACCAATGACATGCAGCAGGTTTCCGTCGATAGGTTTATGGAGTGTGTTGCAAATAAAGGAGGACGAAGGGGCGCGGGCACGAGCAACAGCCACGGGCGCTGGCTCGCTCAGTTGTTCTAGTACCTTCGACGTAGCCAGACGTCCGGGTCCGGGTCTCTTCTTCGCGTTTCGTTACACTTCATCCTGGTGCCGAAACCCGGGACTTCATTCTGGTGCCCGCGCCCCTTCTTCCTCCTTTATTTGCAACAGAGGGGACATTCATGCACATGCGCGTGATTTCTATTGCACTCGCAGAGAGCGTCAGTTTCTGACAGTCAGCCCATGAGTGAAGACGTGCAGTGAGCGCTTGTTGGATTGCGGCAACTTGTAAAGGGACGGAGCAACAGGCTTCCCATTCCCCGACAGGCTTCCTTTGACCTTTGGGCATTTTTCAAGCTGCAAATGCTGTCGTAGGGAAAGCGATTTGAGTCAAGAGTAGACATCAACAATGGCAGGAGTGCTGGGAGAAGTGCGTGCATTACTGAGGAGACCTTCTTTCAAGGGGATTAGGGCTTTGTGCCTCCTAATCAATAAAGGTTTTGCTGTTGACCAAAGGTTTGATACTTTTTTTTTAAAGACACCTCGTATCGTCCTCACTCATCGTCTATTAGGTACTAGTGTGTTACAACAATTTCCGATAAAAGTTTTTTTTTGATAAAAAAAAAGAGAAATGGGTATAGCTCAGGATTTGCAGCACCTCAAAAGCTTTCACCATTTCCGGTGTTCTTCGTACGTAGTTCTTTTCTAATGAAATAAAAAAAAAACGATGGCAGAACAGAACACTTTTTATTTTCATAATATATATTTGAAGCGCGTTAGACTTTCACTTGTTTGGTGGGATACATGTACCCGACGAGGCCAAGTGCAAGTTTCAGAAACATAAAAAAAAGAATGCGGTCTAAGTGCGCCACAGTTTTCGTTCACGTCTTTGCATTGCGCTTGATTGTTTAAACATAGCGCCACTGGGACAAAAGCGCTTTGTCTATCTCAGTCTCTTTCCCGTCCATGTATTTTGCACTTCAACTGCCTTAGCACGTCACCGTGCCAGCGAGCTCGGATCGACGCTTTATAGTTCAGCCACTGGGAGACTATACGGCTTCGGCTTTCGACCGCACCAACACTGTAAGTGCAGCTGGAAAGCGCCGGAGCAGTTATTGTTCTAAAACTTTCGTACTGTGAACGATGGCTGAGATACGGTGAAGTGGGCCTTTTTTTTTCTTCTTTTTTTTTTTCTGCGAAAGACGGAAGGATAAGATAGCTGCACCTTAAGCCTCGAGAGTGGGATGTAGTGCCGGATGCTTATAGGGTAGAGATCACTTATTTGCTGAGCGCCCCGAGAAGTCTTCCCTCTTTTCTATCCGCTTGTTCATCTCGAGAAGAAGTGTCTTCCTGCAGTGTGTGTTTCATTGCTTTTTATAGCGTTTTCATACAATGCACTTACACTTTGAACACCCGTGTACTGTTCTGAGCACTTTCGTGTCTCGTTCTTTCGTTTTTGGAACTTCCGATCAGAAATGCATTTGCTAGACGGGGGGCTGCCCTCTCAAAAGCCTTACCTCGTGAGCCTCGGCCCAAACGTCGCCCACCCGCCCGTATGCTGCTTGCTTCGCACTTGTCATTTCTGTGTAATCGGTGACAGCGCTTAACATATTCAATCATCGCTCACCCAGCTACCAGCCTCACCGACTCATCAGTGGTCAAGAGCCTCTGAATCCTCTTTGATCAGTAGACTAGGGCTAATGAGGATACTGTCACTTGCGGTATGTGCAATACTACTTACTTTCACCGTTTTTTTTTTTTTTCATTGTCTTGAAAGCCAGCTTTGACTGCGCGACACATAATTGATTCATCGTGAGCAACGCATTATGTAGGTGGATTATTCGGGAAATATAGTTTAATTGATTGAGTGCTTCAGGATAAATTTCAGCGCATTTGTCAGTCTCAAGACGCCGCCCGTTCACTGGATGAGCATATAAATGTGCGTCTCGCAAGCTTTTCCCCCTAATTTCATAAATACCACTGCAGTTACTGTGGAAACGAAATGTTAACCTAGATGATACATTTTTGAACGCCCAGGTTTATATATTCTTTTACCACACGATTTGCCGCATGGCAGAATAGAAAAAAGTTTGGCACGTATTCACGAGGCTTTTGGTACGTATGCGATTTTTGCCTCTGTTCAGTCGGTTTCACCAATGATGGGCTTAAAATCAGGATTGCCATAAGTTTACTTTTAAGAACGATGCCATCGTAAGACGATTTTTGTGAATATCGGCCCGCATTTTACGAAAAATAGAGCAAGCAACAAAAGCGAAGAATGGAGTTGGGTAACCCAGCGCTGCATTCGTCATCCCTTCACATTTGTTGTGTTCTCTCTTTTTTGAGGATATGGAATACCAACATGCCCTAGCGTTTGGCTCCTTTAAAAGCAACATTAAGTGCGTGTATTCGTTGTGTTGGCACTTCTTTATTGCCAATGATCAACTGCTTGTAGTCGGTAAGATGATGTGTCTGTATCGTGGTACCACTTTCTAATGTGGGGCTTTTGCACCAACCACTGGTGCACTTGTAGTCGAATGCATGACATACAGCTAAACAGAGGACCCCAACAGGAAGAAGGAACTGAATGGCAGTACAGAACACTGAAGGAAACGTGGGTAAGAGTCCCGAGACTAGGGCAATGATCGATTAGGTCAGACGTTCGAAAGCTGTCGCGAAAGTTTCGCTTCTTCTTCTTCTAATTAGATCTCGTGGGTTCGCTGAGACGAAGAGCTGCTTCGTTCTCTAATTTGTAGAGACGTCTTCATTTCCGGGCCACTGGGGGCAATGCCGCGTTATTTCGTGAAGCGCTAGTTCGCTCCCCCGCTTAACTTCTGCTGCTTTCTCACATCTGGATTCAGGTCACGTGCATCTTGTGTTCGCGCCCACAATTACTAGTGACCTTGTGCAGAGAGGTTCTACGCACAATTGACCACTACAACTGTGTAGCGATTTTAAATAACTGCATGTTTCTATCTAGTTCCTTTCACTTGCTGTTACATGCTAACAGGGTCACGCAGCAAATACCGCATCTAGCAAATACGAATATTGAGAAGCAGCAAATCAACTTACGCCACGAAATATGTTCTTCAAAACAGACAAATGAACACACCAAAACTGAATTGAGAGCCTCACAAAAACATCATCAACAACAACAACAACAACAACAACAACAACAACAACAACAAAATATTCGCTTAAGATTTTATGTGAAGCTGAGCCATCTGAAGAAAGTAATGAAATGCGATAAAATTAAGGCAGATTCCACGCGCTGTGCGAATGAATGGTGTCTGAGTATTTCGAAGTTAGCTGGCCTTCCGCCACACTTCAGTCTCTACGAAGAAGCGTTACGAGGTGAATCGATGTTCGGGGTGACTCGAACGACGAAGAAAGAAGGCAGCGAAAACGGTATTGATATGCCGACGATGGCATGAAGGCTTACGTTTGCCTGCTTTCTGCCTAAAAAGAAAAAAAAAAGAAAAAAACCGTGCGTGTTGTTTCGCCACAACAGCTTCCCAAGGCGCAGCAGTCGCGAACTGTTGACTCGCTGCTGCGACGTGGGGCACTTGAAAGGCAGGAACAATTTTCGCCCGTGCCCTCGCTCGTGCTTTGCCATACACCGCATGCCCAAATAAT
>JALIZH010015149.1:0-14523 GCA_030522465.1 Rhipicephalus appendiculatus
TGGGATTGAACCCGTGTCTTTTGGGTCAGCATCCAAGCACTGTAAGCATTAGGCCATCAAGGTGGCAGAAGTCCCACACTAACAAGCATATACGGGCTGTCACCCACATGATACACTTGACAACGTTGAGTTGCACCAGAATACACTCTTTCCCTATATTTAAACTCATCAATGCTCACTATGCGTGCATGCATGCTCCTCGTGTATTTTAAGTGAATACCAGATATGCTAGATTATTCCATACACACCCACAATCTGGTTTGAACTTTCTGTCTGCGAGCGAATGCTGTGCATCTTTGGACGTACTGACGCTTGCGTTTACTTGAGGGACACCTGCACAGTGCACTGCATCTGGATGTCGCATGTACTGCGTCCAATCGTTGCTGAGGCTCCGCGTGGTGATATGTTGGGATGATGATCACGTGCTGAATCAAGAGGGGATAATCAGAGGGGTCAGACGTGATGGCAAGTTTAGTTCAACACTTCAACACAAATACTCTTGTCCAAAATTTTTTACAGATGCCTCAAAGTCTCACACTTCTGTGTCCTATGCAGCTGTTGGCCCATACTTTTCGGATTCCGCTATTCCGCATCCCCAAACAAGCATCTTCACCGCAGAAGCTCATGCGATATCTGTGGCCGTCAAACATATTAACGAATTAAAACTACAACGCGCAGTTATATACACGGATTCTCCGAGTGTCATGACAGCTTTGAAAACTCTGAAAAAAACAAAAATCCGGTTCTTGTGTCGCTTTGATACTCCCTTTTATGCACGATCTACGCTCTCAAACGGCAAGTTGTAATGTGTTGGGTGCCAGGGCACCGCGAGATCGGTGGAAACGTGTTGGCGGACCAACTAGCTGCATCCGCCCACGACAACGCTGCCGCCAATACATCCATAGCTGTCCCTGCACTTGACCTGAAACACTTCCTGAAACGACTAAGAGCGTATTGGCAACGCTTATGGGATAGGCAGACAGAAAATAAACGACATGTTATCAAAATGAATCTTGAAAATTGGCCACCAATATCCAGGTCACGCTGTCTCGGGGAAACTCATGGAAACTCACTGGGTCTCCGACAAGTAAAGAATTAAAAGAAAGAATGCATCAAATACCCAGCAGTATCAAATACCACTCTTCAATTATTTTTTATTTTATTTTATGGGGTTATGCAAATTATAAGTAGCACTTGCAGCACATAAACATCAAATAAGCACATAAGTGACTTTATAGGCTATAGGGTATCACGAAAATTTAGCAGTGCACGCTATAAAAAAAACTGTTTAGTGCAATGAAACACAGGTGCACAAACAGATTTTGTCAAAACAGGTTGGATGCTTAATTGTTGTAAAGAAGCCCCTACAAGAAAGACAATCAAACGGTATGGATATCACAATATGTACATGTACATAGCCAAGAGGAAATAGAAATATAAGCCTATATGTAAATATCGCATCCTACAGCACACCAAACAACGTCACTCAAAAGACCAACCACACAGATCAAGGTAAAGTAGTAAAGACCATTCCAATAAAGAAAGAAACATCACGCAGGCTAAATATAAAACACAGTCAGGCTGTGAAATTAACATTCCAAGACTAGATCCAAAATATAGATGTATAAAAAGGAGTATGGCAGTGTTATCCACATTTACTTTTTCATTCCAGCATGAAGTGACACTTCTCAAGTTCACTTCAGGGTCTCCGGTTGTGTACTCGCGTGGTTGTGTAAGGACAAAACGGTACTGTGAACCTACTTTATATAGACCCCTTTCATAATTGCAAGTGCGCTTCCCTGTGCTGCATATTTTCTCTACTCATGGCGGCACCTGTCATCCTTTAAGTGGAGAGGAGGCCCTAGTGGAACGTGCCATGGGTTTTCTATCATGCAGGTGTATATCAAGGGAGCCCAGTGAACGTTTTCCACGCCATAGGGCAAGCAAACTGCGCTTGAATACGCTGTTTGCAGTAAGTGACCAGCTACCATTAGTAGGAAAAACTGCATTGCAGGAAGGCTAGCTGTACAATTATGAAAGGGGTCTATTGTGTACTCCCATGTACCATTACGTAGTTGACAATGAATTGCGTTATTATTGTAATGTTGAAGTGTGGGAATCTGTATTCTGTATTGAAATATTGTATTCTTCCCCCCCCACTGTAATTGTATTCTTCCCCCCCCCCCCAAGAATGGTTCTTTAAATTGTCAAAGCAAGGCACTTCTATTGCCACAAACTTCGTTGGGTGGTCTGGTATGAGTGTCATCAGAGAATGAAGTAAGAGCGGCCACAAGCAAGGCAACATATGGTGATCATCACAAGGAGCACAGTTTTATCTGAGATTTCATTTCATTCTGTTCTCCTCAGAATGGTGTCATGCAAGTTTGACTAGGACATTAATCTTCCATAAGGAAGACAAGACAAATCTCAACTGAACAAGAAGTTACATGTATGTGTTCTGATGTCTCGCCTGCAAAGCTACCATAAGCAAATAATAATGTAACAAGACTAGACTACTGCACTTCAATATTAACTTAAATGAGAGGTCAAGGAAGCAGGAAACGATCCCAATCACATAATCAAATAGACGCTTCCATTTGTGCAGCCATAAAGTTGGTTTCCTTAAAAGCATGGAAGTACTGTTTAGCTCCGACATGGCGAGGAACAAAATATTTCTTCTACTCCTGCCACACAGGTCTCCAGCCAAACAGTTAAGCACAAAGCACAACAACTCAGTGAAAAAACAATACGCTTTCGTTATGTTCAACTAGACGACTCTTCATGCAATAGAGTGTTCAAATAGATAGTAACCACATGGAGAATAGCAAGATCTAACAAGACATCAAATCTTTAGAGCAAAGAACACCAAACAACATATTGAACGCATACATACATTTCCAATTCAGAGATGCTCGAGAATTTTCGTGGTGGTGTTAATGGCATTGCATATACAACGGGTTCATGGGGCTTTTACAAAAAGATTTGGAGTTGACAATGCAGAGATGTGCTCGCTTATGAACACAAGTTCTCCATGACATTGAAACATGTGTCACATTCGAGTGGTCAGTTAGAAAAAGAGCCAAAGGAGTGGTATAAAAAATAATCTAACAGAGCAACTGCATTTTACTGCATGCATACCAATGCTCTAGCAACGTAATGAAGCAATGCTATTACTACACGCACACCTTTGGTCCCATGTCCTATGTAATTCACCACTGCCACTGTGGTCTCGAAAACCAGTGAAATGAGCCTTTACAAAAAAAAAAGAGAGAGAGAGCTCCGACAGGAACAATCTCTGACAAGAGATGGTCACTATTGCCCCTGCTGACACTGGTGTCTTTTGAGTGGGTAGTTCTCCCTAAGCATCTCAAGGCATGAAGGGCATTTATATAACCGTTCGCCTGTGTTAATTTGCATGTGTCTTTCGAGGTGGTGTTTCCGCCCAAACATATAAGCTCAGGAAAGGCACTTTTATGGCCACTCACCTGAGTGAACGCGCGAGTGATCTTTCAATCGAGATACTTGAGTGAAGCTCCAGGAGCAGAGGTGGCATGGGCATAGCCATTCGCCTGTGTGAATCCGGATGTATTTTTTCAGGCTGGACAATTTATCAACCGCACAGTCTCACGAGCTACAGCGGTAACGGTGTTGTGGCTTGTCACCATCTGTAATTGCTGGACGGCTATGAAGCGTGGAAACTTGGGCAAGTTGGTACGACAATTGAATATACGAACAGCGCAACAAAGACAGAAGAAGGTAACAACACACAGCGCTGCAGGACCTCGATGCTGCACCAAGAAAACAGGATAGGTTAATCAGGCACTGCTTCTCATTAAAAAAAAATGAATTTGAATTACAGGGCTTTTACACAAGACCACTCCCCGATTAGAAGTCATGCCGTGGTGAAAAAATCTGGAATAATTTAGTACTACCTAACGTTTCATAGTGCACGGAACTGAATTTAACAAGTGTTTTTGCATCTCACCCTTATCAAAATCCAGCTACTGCAGCCCTAATTATGAAATGCCATTCAAATTTTATGAGGCCATGCCGATGTCATCAATTCTTTCTTGAAAATGCCCCGAGGGCAAAATGAGAAACAAAGCACAGCTGGTAAACTTTATAGATTGCCTAATATATATATATATATATATATATATATATATATATATATATATATATATATATATATATATATATAAACGTTTTTTTTTATAAAAGAGCCAGATGCACTTTAACTGAAACTCAGAAAAACGCACTTTTTTGCTTCTGACAATATGGTCGAGCCTTCTTAAACAACTTTTTGCCAGTAGGTTCCTCTCCCCTAAATTTGCGCATTAAATGTAGGCGGCCACGGTTGGTCAATTTGCTCGCCTCCTCCTGTGCCTCGAAGGTGTACCACCCGAGGTCTCCCTACACAACCTCGATGGCTACTGCCCCGTGGGATCCCAAAGCAGTGCGGCCGACCTCGCGCTGTCACCTTTCCAGCTATTCCCTGGTCGCAAGAGACAAGTAGACAGTGGTGTTTTAGAAAGTCAGTGTAAGCATGTGCCCAAGTTTCCACATGTCGCGAACCATCAGATATCTGCTGAACCTCATAGTCTTCTACGCAGGATAACACACAGTGCCCACAGAGCCGTCTGTCTGATTTCTTCGTGCTGACTATAGATGTCACCTCCTGCACGCAGCGTCACTTCTAGGTACTTGCACGATGAGGCAACTTCCAGCGCCTTTCCAAACGGTGTCAGGGTTTCGTTGCCTAGTGTCACACCCGCTAGCTGTAATACAGTCGTACTCTTGGCGTTATAGCGAAGCCCCAGCTTTTCGATTTCCCCTGCACAGATGCTGAGCAGTGCCTGCATGTCTCGAGGATTTTCTGCCATTAGGACGATGTCATCCGCAAAAGCAAGACCTGGTATCTTACAGTTTTGGTCTATCTCTGTGGTGCTGAATTTCAGACTGAAGCTAAGAGAGGACTTCTCGATCGCTCGCTAATGTTCGGACACATACAGTAGGTGCAGTATTGGCGATAGTGGGCAGCCCTGACGGAGTCCCTTCACAGATTCTGTCGTTCGAGACCCAAGCAATGGACGCCGTAACTGTGTTACCGCTGTACAGCTGCTTAATTTTTGACAGTAGTGCTTCCGGGAGACGCACGTCTCTCGGGCAGTTGAAGAGGCTGGCATGCGGAACATTATCATATGCCTTTTCCACATCCAGGAAGCAGCAAAGCAGTCCAGGGTTTTCTGGAAATCTCGGCGCATTGCGTTAGTACGGAGACATTGTCTTCCAACTGCCTGCCCTTTTGAAAGCCATTTTGTAGCTCTGAGAAGAGACCTCTGGACTGTGCCCATCCGTAGACCCAGTCATTTAGCACTTGCTTGAAGGCTCTGTAGAGCGTGCAGGTGTGTGTCAGCGGCCTGTAGACACTCAGATGACCCGTATAGCTCCCTTTCTTGCGGATCACTACAACTCTGCCGAGTCGATCTCCGCGCCATCTAACATGTAGGTGAAGAAACCAGCCATGTGATCCTTACAGTCTGGGCCGAGGCATTTAATTAGGCGAGCTGGTATACCGTCTCGCCCTGTGTCTGTGTGCGCTTCGCATGTATTTTGGTGCTGCCTGGTGGCAAAGGAAGGCACTACTACAGCTATACGAGTTCAAGCTAAGTCGGAGCCAGAAGCGTGCTTTTTGTCGTGAGACGAACTGCGCTGTCTGTATTCGTCGCGTGTTTGGCGATAACTTTCGAGGAGCTAAATGCCTCGCAGTGTACTTTGTGAACCGCATTTGTCTTCAGTGTTATCTTGGGTTACACTTGATGACCTGCTGGGTGTGTTCAGATAAGAACGTCGGTGCATGTCCGCCGACCCCCTCCAATTTCGCCGAAAAAAAAATATTTTGTTTTCCGAGTCCCCAGGACCACAAAACCACTTTTGGTCTCATGAAAAAAAAATTTCACCTTCTTTAAAAAAATTCACAAGTCTCCACTGAGCTGCCACCGCCTCTTTAGAATTTTGTGAAAATGGTATTTCGATGAGACACTACAAAAACACTATTGTAGCTATAGGTCTGAAAAATTTTCTCCACATACTACGGATAGTCTGTCTTGACAAAAGTTATTACTTTGCAGTTTTGATGTTGTTCTGTTAAGAAAGAAATCGTGAAATCGGCGCAAAGCTCAATAATGCTCAGATTTAAGATTTTTTTCCTCCGCGAGTATTAACGCCAGACTTCCCAAAGTTTTCTAAAAAAAATTCCCATATGTTTGGTAAACAAGTGTGCTGAGCGAGATACGTGAGAGTGGCTTCAAACGTTAACCAGAATTGTTCAACTGAGGACATGTCTCTCAAAATGCAATACTTTGAAGATCATTTAAAAAAAAAACACCATCTTCAATTTTCTTTAAACTCTTCAGAATGAAAGCCAAGCACATGTTTTAACTTAATATCTAAAAACATGTTGCATTATTTTTGTGAGGTCAGAGCTATCAAGCACGAAAAGTGGCCAAATTGATGTATAGTGAGTACAAAGCCACGGAACTAACTCAAGGTACAAAGGAGAAACAGGCGAGACAAGAGCTTGTATCGTCAGTTGTTTTTACTCTTTATTCACTGCCATGAGCCACAGTACCACAAATTAGACTGATTTGCAGCCCTAATTCACTTGCAGTTATTGAGCTTCGTAACAATGCTTTCCAGCATGCTGAACAACGCTTGTAGCTGAGCTGCTGCCATGCGGCGTTCCTCCGCTCGTTCACGACTTTTCTCGACCTCCTGATCATCAAATCGTGGTTTGGGGACGCAAGTCCCTAGATATTATTCTATTGCTCTAGTCTTTCTCAACACAGTTAGGTAGGTCTGCAACATAGCATGAAGTACCCAGCGACATTAAAACAGAAATGCTAGCTACTCGGTCGAGAGGCATCAACAATTTTTCTCTTTTTGAAGTGTAGGAATTAATATGTGCTATGTTGCCGTACCTTTTACAGGCTAGCCGTGTGCACATCAACATGCCCTCAGAAATTTCATACACATTGTGCAAAGTATAAAACTGACCCTTGGTACAGTCTTTTGAGCACGCTGGTATTCTCTGATGTGAAGCAGGTGGCCCCGAACTACAATGCGCTGAAAGCTGGTAACTCTATCCGGTATGAAGCCCAGCTCTGCAATAAATGCATTCTTTTGCTCTTGGTTTACAATGGCACAAACTCTTCCCAAAGTCCTTGTTTCAGAAATTTTGCTCGGTGCTGGAGCTATTGTGTTCACACATTTCTTTAACCTGGAGCTGCAGGTGAATAGTGTTTCTGAGTATTGCAAGCCATAGCTGCATTACAAATCATTCCAGTACTTGGACTGCCTCGCCATTTCCCGATTCAAAAACAAATGTGGAGTGTGCCCACAAAGGGTCAAGCTCCACTACACTCCTTGGCAGGTGTAAGAGTTGGTGTACATTGAAGGTTACAGATGCCTCACCATGAAGATTCTGCATCTTAAGGTGTGCAGTAGTATGGTGTCGTCGAACCCTGATTTGTGGAGCTTATGGTGCGGATTGTGTTAGCAGCATGCGATTTTGTTTGTGTGAGATTTAAGAGAGCACGGAGTATACGGCACGTTCGAGGGGCGCTTAGCGTGCCGTTGAGGCGATCGCAGAAGTTATGCCGATTGTCGCTAGTGAGGGTGTTCGCATAGTCATGCGCCTCAGTAGCTAGTTGGGCAATTCGGAGACAAAGTTTTCGGTTATGCTTCTGCCGCGGCCACTGCCGGGTCAAGTCCCTGTGGGCATCCCAGAAATGCAGCAGATGCCGGTCTACATCCGGCGTCTTCGTCGCAGCGATGCGTTTCGGAGCTGTTTTAAAATCGGACTGAAGAAATTCTTCTTGAAAAAGAACTTGAGCCCGAGCCGATGTGTTTTGCGTCCGTAGGACTCATTCGCCAGGTGGCGTCAGGGGGGTTGGCGGTGCCTTCATGATTACGTCCCCATTTTGTCACCACAGAAGAAAACCTGTTTTTTGTTTGGTAAGTTTTTTTTTTTCAATAAGCTAATGTGGCTGGCTGAGACTTGTGCTGCACACTAGCTTCATAATAGAAGCCGTTACTCGACCTGCACTGTGTGCAAACCACTTGGTGCAGTTGGACTGCTCTCTTATGCCTACCACATGCCGCACCATCTCTGTTATGACCACTTCTTTCAGAAGTACTTCAGACCGGCGCACCACGGCAGCCAAATCCTCTTCACATATAAGATACGGAGGACCGGAGGCTCTTTTTTTTTTTTTTTCGTGGTGGCTGATAAACTCCGCTATCTATTTCATAAAGTGTGCACAGTGCTGGCTTGGTTTCCTCCCGCGGCTGTTGCTACAAGATACGGCTAAATATGTGCATTCGCTGTTGCTGGAATTGGCTGTGGAGACGGTATTTCTTCAGCATACCTGGTGTTTAAAAGTGATAAAGAAATCGATAACAAGCTTCCTGAGTTTATGTACTAATAATTAGGTGGAAGATAGTTGTACTTACAGCTTAACAATTTCGACTGCAGGAGTACTTGTTGGGAGCGTACTTGCTCTGGCAGGAGCACATTGTCTACCTGCAGCTCCTTGCAACGTTCTCTCGATTGCCGTACTTCTCTCCTGAATTCTTTCAACTCGTCATCGGAGCCGCTTGTGGATTATGCAGTACTCTGCCTTCTTTGCTGCATTAAAAAAAAAGGAATTTTCATTGTGCTTTATAAAGAAACTGAAGGTAGGAATACATTTTTCCTAAATAATTGAGTGGCTGTCTCACTGTTCCTGCAAAGATCTTTTGTTGTTGTGCCTGGGGCACCTGCTTTCTTAATATCCTCGAATATGACTCTTGTTTCGTGGCAGCGCGGTTGCAGGCTTTCTTTCAGGCTGCCTGCAAACGTTAAAAGGAGTGCAATGTCACCGTACATAATCTATTTTAAAGCAAACATATGTCGTACACCGAAAAAGCAAAATGTGAAGGGACAGGTTTGGGATGGCATGCGCATACGTACAGTCCTGGTCAAAAGTTCGCGGGCCACGCTTCCATAGAAATACATGAGACAGTGGTATGCGAACTTTTGATTCCCCCCCCTCTCCGCCCTGTAGGTGCGTGGCTTTCCTCGACGCTGCGTCGTCATCAAAACAGTCGTCGACTATCATTTTGGGCGACGCCTCCCGAGTTTCTTGTTCCGCGGCCTGAAAGTGGCAGCGCCGATCTATCATACTGCTTCATAAGAGCTTAGCCGAGAATGCTTACCGCCAAGTCGGAGAATTTGCGCTAGGTAACCAACCGTGTTTCTGCTGTCAACTGCATCTGTCTAGTGCACAATGTACACTGCTTTGGCATCAAAATCAGCCTCGTGCTCAGTATTGAAATCCTCAATGTCCTCAACCGGCAGGACATACCGGCGCATTTCATTGCCAATGTCATCAATGAAGCGTACTAACGCATACATTGTTCAAATTATATAGATATAGTATCGCACAAATGGTGCCAAATCTCTTCAAAGCACCTGCCTCACGCAGCATCGACAAGACAAGAAAGCTACAGGTGCTATAGCTATAAGTAATCACCCGGCCGTACGTAGCGGGCCGGTCATGTCATACAGAATTTGCGCACGAACTGATTGCGCTGATGAAATATCCGAAATTATGAACGAGTAGAAATTAATTAACACAAATTGGGTGTCGTGCCCGTGTTTGTTAAAAATATAATGCTTGTTATTTCTTGTTCTCCTAATACAGGCAATGGAATCCACATGCAAGGACGTTCACTTTACGGTCAAAGAAAGAATCGGCGATAGCGCACGCTGCTTGACGCCACTTGACTTTTGCTTGTAATTTATATTGTTCAGATTGTTCGTATTGCACAGTCCATGCCTCCGTTGATTGAAGGAGAACGGCTTTTAACACCATTAACCGAGGAACCACTGTGTCGGGCAGCTACCACGTCGTCCACCAACATTTGATCTGTGCGGTCAGATTATGGCAGTCTTCCACAGTAATTTATGGTGCCTACTGAATAAAAAAGAAAACAAGACAACATGTCATGCACATTCAGTAGTAGTGATGATGTGTTAGGTACCTGTAGTTGAGTAAATTATGAACCTCTCTTATTTTTGCATTATTTTGCTTATCACAAATAGCCATTTGGACATAAAGGTAGCACTAGAAATACAATGACAAGCAAATGGTGCTGGTGTAATACGTTATGGCATGGTTTTAATATGTTAAAATCTAATGTACAGTGTGATAGGCTATGGGTGCTCTGATACACATGCTACATCTAAAACTGTAACTGAGCTTGTAGACTCACCATTGTCTCTGATGAGTCTGCACAGCAGAAGATGCAGTACATCTGCAAAGTAAACGACTGTACAGACAACTTAATACATTTAGAGGATAGTTACTACTACAGTGGACAGCTTTACTTAATTTAAAACATTTCTGGGTTTCATTGGATGTCCAACTTATGTCCCTTGTGCCAGTTCCTGCTGCTGAACAACAAACGCTTCCTGCAAGAGTGTCATGTTTGGGTGGTCATTTCCATACCACAGCAGCGGCATCCCGAAAGCATGAGGTCACGCCCGACGTACTTGGAGTGGCATGACTGACAGCCAATTTCATTTCGTCGTCGCTCCTCTAAATCACTATTCGTTTCCAGCTAGTAACGATTTGCATTGTGGACAATGAAAGGGAAACATGATGTCTTTTATATCAACAGCGCATAGCTTCCTAAACGGGTATTTACTTTCTGGAAAGGCTTTCTTCCCCAACAGGCTCCTATACGTTTTCTGGATGGCAGTGATTCCACTCCTGCGCCAACTGCGCCAGAGTGCGCCAAATCAGATTTACTGCGCCATCCTGATAATATCAACGGAAATTGCGCCAAACTGCGCCAAAGTCTCGGATTTGGGGGGGGGGGGGGGGGGGGCGAATATCACGAGCATTTGCAGCGTGTGTTCTCGGGGCGGCCAAAATCACAACCACGTACCAAGAATTATTCCGCTGAATAAACAGTGGTCGCGCATGCGTCCCAAGTAATCCACGATGCTATGCTCGGTGCCGATGCAGCTTCTGTTGTTTGAGTCGGCCCAACGGCAAAACACGCTCTCCGCAGAGGCTCGTGACGTTTTGGCCAATTGGTAGCTTGTAAGTGCGGCGGCGATTCATCGGCGGACGTCGTCCGTTCCAGAAACGCTACTGATACCTCGTTTCAAAGAGTCGCACTGCACGTAATTAAAGCAATTTTCACTAATAACTGCACGCGTGCCGCCAGAATGTTTGTCACGTCTATTTCTGGACATCGCGGAATGAAATCTGGGAACATCATAGGAATAGATACAATGTTACACCTCCGCCCCTCGCTTTCCAGGATAATGGTTAAAAAAAATTATAAAATCACGGTATCGCATTCATAGTAAACGAACTCGTTGTTGGGCTAGTTGGTTGCTGATTTCCAAAAAATAATTAGAGCACAAACACACGGCACATTCACACACGCCTACACACCCAGGTGCGTGTTTGGTGTCTGGGTGTGTGCGTGTGTGAATGTGCCGTGTGTTTGCCCCCTAATTATTAGTGAGTAATAGCTGAGCGGCTCAGCGGGCCAGCGGACCCAGCGGAGGAGCGGAGGGGGGCAGCGAAGCGCAAGATAAAAGGAAGAGTAATAGCTGAGCGATGCCCCGCTTGTTTCATTGTAGTACAGCGGAGCGCATTGCTGCGCCACCTGTTGAACAAGGTTGAAGTTACTGTCAATCGAGCATATGCTTTGCTTGGAAATCGCTCGCACGCTCGTACGCTGCGCACGCTTCGCTGAGGAGACGAAATGAGCGTGCGAGCGGCTCGCTCCGTAAAAACGCTGGCTGCGCCAGCGCGTTGCGCATGCGCAGTTGGCGCCTCCGCTCGTTCGCTGGGCCCGCTGGCCCGCTGAGCCGCTCAGCTATTACTCTCTATTTTTTGAAAATCGCATTCATCGCTTCGTTCTGGGGGGTGGGAGGCTGCGTCGCTCGAAGGGCGCAGTCGCTGCCGCGCGCTATCTCGAGGCATGGTGAGACTGCTCGTAATCTTGCTGTGCTTTCAACGCTTACTTTGCGTTTAAAGAACGGACAACGAAAACCGCTTCGGCACCTGGAGTGGCCATATTCCCATTAACCAGCGTTCTGTTTAGTTACGCGAGATCGGGTCCAAAATAGCTGCTGGCCTTTCTTCGTGTAACAATACAATTTGTTAGTTTCGCTTAAGCTCGAAGCAATGAATGCGATACCAACAAATTGTATTGTTATACGAAGCAAGGCTCGACGTCATCCGCGAGAAGCGCTAGCGGCGGGGTTGCCATTTTGAAAGTCCGCGCACTCGCCGCACGCGCAAAAAGTTTTCTGCACACGCTGTGTTCGAGACCCGTACGGCGACTTGGATGACTAGAAACCTCCGGAACACCTCTTGCACGCCGATGTACGTGCAGCACGAACGGCGCCTACGAACGGACCTCCAAAATGGCGTGGCGATGGTATTGCCGCCTTGCGGATCTAGGCTCAGTGGCCGCTCCAGGGAGAGAAGCACTTTTCGCACTGTCTGTACGCGTTGAGAGCACAACACGTAGAAGGGTATACGAGCCGTCTGTGATGCCTGCCGAAACAGCGCGCCAGCGATCGCGACCACGCCGTTAAAGTCAAAGTTCAGTGTTGCTGCTCTAGCGACACAACCCCCCCCCCCCAACCAGCGCCCCTCCCTTTGCGTTCTTTCATGCTCTTTGAAGACGGGTGGGGCGTTCCTTTTGAGTAGCAATCGATGGCAGTCCTGGCACACGCGGTGATGCTATCGGATGCCGCCTCCGTGCAACGGAGATAGGTCGGCTCTCTTTATCTCTGCTTCAGCCGCGTTCGTCGTCCCCGCTCGCGCGCTTTTACCCGAGTGTAAAACGTACGATGCGCGGGGGGGGATGTTATCGATTTGGACATTACACAAAACATGACGGCGGCGGCAAAAGTCGAGAATGTCCATATAATTGCTGTCGCAATAAAAAGCAAAATGGCTGTCGCCTTCGAGTCGTCTTAGGCGAATGCATAAGGTACCCAGTGAGTTTTTTCTTTTTTTTTTGCCATGTTTTCTAGAGGGCACTACACGGGGTTTTCGGCGTACAAACAGAATGCCCTAGCCATATACAACTTCACTGCAAAAGGACAACGAAGTTTGTTAAATCATGTAGTCCACCGTTGAACGAACTTCCTGACATTTTCGCGGAAGCTCGATTGAAGCGGATCTCCATATCCGGGCAACCCTGCGCATGCGCAAACGGTAGTCCGGAAGCACTGTGAGAATGCTCTTGCTCCAGCCCAGAGAGGCCTCAGAGAGAGGGAAAGGAGTGTCGGAGGAGGTTGGCTTTATGAGGGGCTAGCTAAGTGACGTCATGTTACGCCCAGCAATATAATCGATCGTGAAGAAAAAGAACCTCTCTTTCTCCTTGGAGTTGTCTTAGGGCAATGCATTTGGGACAGTGTAGGTCTTTAGCGTTGAGGCATTGTTGTACGTCGCAGCGATTGTCTACAATGCCTGCTGATTATCACATACATGTATTTAGAATGTTATTTCATAAAGTATGATTTTATTGAACCGGTATTGTGTTTATATGCTGCGAAAATAATTGCTGAACAAGTTGTCCCAAAATGCTCAACTGCATGACGCCCTCATTTCTGCATCATCGAGAGAAATAGGGAGTGTTCCTGAAATGATTGGTTCCTTGAGATTTGCAATGAATCGAAATATTTCTAGCTCTTCACAAGAGCCCCAAAAGAATTATTCAGGTCCTTGAATGTAAATGCAACTTGCTTCTCCAATGTACTCTAGGATGTTAGTTGCTCCATCTGGGAGCACTCCAGAGTGCTCCCAGATGCTAAATTACCTGCTCCAAAGTGCTCCAAAATGGAAATTTTTGCTGCTCCAAAGTGCTCCAAAATGAAAATTTTGCTGCTCCAAAAATTGCTCCAAATCAGAAGACCTCAGTAGCATCACTGCTGGATGGCCTCAATTACTGTCCAAGAGAGGCCCAATATCATTGCGTACACGTCGCGCTTCGCCAGTGTGCGCTCATCGCTAAATGGTTCGAACAATTCTTCAAAACATGCCATTTGTTCCAGAGTCAGGCGAATTCTCATATGGATAGGCGCCATGAGGAGGTCTCTTTGGTGACTCATCATCATTCATTTCGAATGATTCATATTCCTGGGAACCTGCGTTGCTGTCCATGTCCGGACAAGCTTCCAGTAGAGGTATGCACGCTGCGTTGCAGTTGTCATCACTGAATGAGTCTGGCGATGACAATTTGCGACGATGTGAAGTACCCGACAAAGGCACCGGTGATGGAGCATCACGCAAGCAGTAGCTTCGAAGCATTTAATACTGTAACTTAATCTAGCGCGAAGCAGCCAGCCTATACACCACTTTATTTTCAACCCAGAGGCTTATTGCAAATCGGCCACACCGTGCACGTGAATGAAAACATGCTGACTCTTTCCGGTGTTGC